>BGPT01001473.1:2894-45101 GCA_003297045.1 Symbiodinium sp. clade C Y103
TCAGCTGAAAAGAGTTGAGAAAATAAGAGGAGACATGAGATGAGATGAAATGAGATCGGATGCATTGGACGATGTCCGAGAATAGCTGCGAGACGAGATTGAAAGCAGCAAGAAAAGGTGGGAAAAGGTGGGAAGAGATGAGAATCGTGTCAGTGAAAAAGGCCGAGAGGAGATGAAGACACTGCAGCAAGATGATGACGAATGCGTTGAGCAGAGTTGCGAAGCTGTGATTCTTCGCGCCAGCTCCTATACCGTTTTGAACACAAAGCTAGGATATCAGAATTCGAAGAGAAGAAAACGAAACTTCCGCCACCCGCCTCGTGCGGGTTTTACTTGTATATATATATATGGAATTTGTGGTCCTTAGCTGCCATGGTGAAGGATAGGTTCTGTGTTCTTCAAGATACAACCCATTAAAAAGCCTTCGTCATTGCTGCATAAATCCAATGCTTACTGTAGATGTTCGTTTCAACAACAAACTTGTTGAAAGATAGGTTTCCTCTAAGGTGATGCCCCCAGTTATGAGTTGGTTTATCAACCCCATCTATAGAAATAAATCAACTTAAACAACCAACTGGGCCACCACCTGGCATCAATTCACCCTCCAGTAAACGTTTACATAACTATGGAACATCACCATTTTCAAAGGGGAAATCACCTATTTTTATAGCCATTTTCAATAGCTACGTTAGTTTACCAGAGGGTATATCCATATAAAACCGATTAAATAGTTGATTTTCCCATTAAAAATGGTGATTTTCCCATAAAAAATGGTGATTTTCCCATTAAAAATCAGTTGGATCATCTCAAGATCTTGCTCCGAGGTTCGCCTCGCAGTGGATCTTCCCCAAGTCTCAGCAGGGCAGAAGGACATCCCCAGTTCTCTGCTTTGTCTGAAAATGGGCTAGCTCCAATTCCAGTGAGTTACTGCAATCATTATTTTTTGTTCAATCCTGTGAACACGATGGTTTGACTATCATTGAACTATAATCAATTTGGGTATCTTCATTCTTTTGGGGGAAAACTATCTTTCTATCCAAGACAGAAATCTCACCATGTCTATCTTCCAACCCCAAGGCCTGATAGTGTTTCATTGGGTCAGCTGAAGCTGGTAACCAGCTCAACTTGTGAACTTTGAAAGATGCTTGTTGAAGGAAGATGTAAGGTGGTGTGAGGAGAATAATCCTGAAGCTATTGGTCCTCAAGTAATCCTTACGTTGTGAAATCAGGAATTATTAGGCCTAGGATCTGAACTAGATTTTTAGATATCTCATGGTGATCCATAGGTTTGGTGCTTAAACCTGTTGCAGGTAGCTAAGTGATATGCATTGCTCTAAATCGTCGGTAAAACCTGTTGACAGATGTAAAGATGAGCCATTGTTCTTTCATGTTCTGGAGAAAAGCAATGAACCATCATTAAATGAAAGTGTCTCCAAGGTTTAGCCAGCATTGGATGTTTTTTGTCGGACAATGACCAAATGATTTGTTTACCTTTTGGTATCTCGTTATTGAGCCATATTCATTTTTGTTGGTGGTCTGTCAACTTCTGTCCGTCAGAAACCCATGTGTCGTGGTTACAGACCCCCATTTTGTTTTTCAACAATCAGTCACTTTTGTTGGATGTATTTTTTTTTCATACAGTCCAACATGGGGAAATGAAAGAATATGTAATATAGCGAGCACTTTACTATTAGAATTGGTATCCTCCCCACTACTGGTGGTTTATTAATTCTAGTTTCAATCTGAATCCTGGGTAAAAGTAGGCTTATGATTTATCAACCCTGGGGGGAAACTGGCATGACGGTCTCAGCAACAGCCAGGAGCTGAGCCTTTTGGCCAAAAACGCAGAAACGCTTCAGGCCGGGCGGAAGCGACGAAGCCACCAAGAATTGCGTAGTCTCCAAACAGATGTTGAAAAGGTGGCATTGACTGAAAACAATCTTAGTGGGATTTTATGTGATATTTCAAAAAGTACAACTGATCATGCTTTCATGAAGTGTCGAAGTACTCAATTGGGAGTCCTTTTTTTTGTGGGGTAAATTGTAGCGACCTCACAACCACCTGTTTTTGCGAACTGAAACCATCCCCAAATGGTTTCATTTCTGATGTTGGAATTTAAGACATCCTTGGCTGAGGTGTGTTGATTGTCAGGATCAGCCTCTGACAATCTGGAAAAACCGCGTAGGCCGAAGCAAAGCTTGAGATGGAAGATGAAGTCAGAATAGAAGAAGGTCCGCCCTATGTCGGACTGGGATCCGTGGGATGACTGTTGGTTGATGAAAGACACGATTACCCTCTGGTAATTCAACGTAGCTATTGAAAATGGTGATTTATAGTGGATTTTCCCATTAAAAATGGTGATTTCCCATAGTTATGTAAACGTTTACCAGAGGGTCTATTTGACGAACTAAAGACTAAAGACTAAACACGTTGAACTGAAATGCACCAACCCACCATAAGCCACCCCGATTTTTTCTGGATTGATGGTAGAAGTTATACAGTGAATTCCCAATTTGGGGCAAGTACTCGTACTTCTGTGGGATGATTGCTTGTTCAGCATGAGCAAAACCTATCAGTGCGGGGGATCTTTGCTTCACCCCAAAAGATCCCAAAAGTATATGGAGGTTTCCTGAAATAGGGGTACCCCCAAATCATCCATTTTAATGGGATTTTCCATTATAAACTATCCATTTTGGGGTACCCCCATTTTAGGAAACCCCCATATTCCTGAGTGCTAAAATCCGGGAATTGTGTGATGTAAATCCTTGCTGGACCCAAGCAAATTTGGGCTTATCGTCCAACTGAAGACAGCCAGCTTGGGTTTCCAGTTTGTAGTTTTGAGGGGGGTCGAACATAACGTATTGAATGAAGGGTTTACCAGATTCTCTATCCATCAATTATCCATTAATTATCCATTAATTATCCATTAATTATCAATTAATCATCCATTCATTATCCATTGATCGTCCATTAATCGCCAATTATATTGTTAGTCATACGGGGTCATACCGCTATACCCCCGAAGTCCGAAGCATGAAGTCGACACAACCACGGCCCCAGCATTCGATCGCCAGGAACTGCTTGGCGAGATTGGAAGGAGAGGAGTACAGCCATCACCTACAAGGTGGCCATGCTGTCAGGGTGATGTGCACCCGATGATCATTTCGGCTATGGCTCAAAATGATGGTACCAAAAATGTGTTTGTATTTTTTTTTAATGGTGAATTAAGATAAACCAACCAATTATAGGGTTGATAATTTTGAGGCATACCCATTTAGGTACAATGGTATAAGGGCTCCCAAACGAAAGGAACATCAAGGGATTCAACCATCAAGACCAAGGGACAATTGGGATTTGAATCATTTGACCAAGAAAAACTAGCCGTTGATGATGTAGGTGATGGAGATAGAATTGGATATACAAGCCACTTTATACCCTGAGGATCGAAGTAGACAAATAGTGCAGTATCGGCAAAGTAGGTCCCACAAGGGTACTTTTCTGACAATACCCAAAAACATACACTTATCGGATTTNCCCTGAGGATCGAAGTAGACAAATAGTGCAGTATCGGCAAAGTAGGTCCCACAAGGGTACTTTTCTGACAATACCCAAAAACATACACTTATCGGATTTTTATCGGAATTCTATCGGATTTTCCTGGGTTTTCCTGGATGTCTGGGCAACAGCAGTTACAAACGACCCAACATTCAAAACTTGTCAGGATCTACTTTCGAGTTGCCCGTGACAGACCGTGACAAACCCGTGACACCCCGTGACGAATACATATTTTCCTACTAAAAATGTTGACTCATCGGAAAATGGCCGTGACAACCCGTGACAGCCCCTTCAAAGCCAAATCTTCATGGATAGACTAGAAACACCAAGCTTTGAGATTCTTGATGTTGCCGTGAGTCTAACTCCCAAATTTGTCGGAAAAAAACAAGTTCCNAAGCCAAATCTTCATGGATAGACTAGAAACACCAAGCTTTGAGATTCTTGATGTTGCCGTGAGTCTAACTCCCAAATTTGTCGGAAAAAAACAAGTTCCGTTAAGTATGGGAATTTGATGTACTTACTTGTTTTTAACCCCTAAGTAGTCAAAAAACAACTACTTTCTGATAAGTGAAATTATAGCACCATCTTTTGATCCTCAGGGATACAACCAGCCAATACCAACGAAATGACTCCTGTAATCTTGATAAAATTGAGCATGATATCAACGACCTCACCAAAGATTATGATTAGTAAGAGTATCTATCCCGAAATGGGTTTATTTTGACCTTGTGAATTAACATAATCTACCCAGATAGTTTGTACTGGCACCACATAACATTTTTTTGTATTGTTGTATATATTATTCTATATATGTCAATACGTGTATGCAATTTGGTGATATATAGTGAGTATTCAGCTGACTTTTCCCACTGCGCACATGTTTTTGTGCGTATACTGTATGCTCTAGACTCACACATACATACATATAGCTGAAGTACTGTCTCTATATTGTACGTATATATTATCTATATGTATGTGTTTAGAATTATTGATATGAATAGCACAAACTATATCTATGAAAGTGGACTGTTGGATATAAAGCTAGCTTTCGGCCAAGCAAAATCTCCCAACCAGGTAGATTCCGAAGGAAACAAATTCACATGTCCTGCCACTCGTCCGGAGCATCCATAGCTCCATTTGCCCAATTCTTCACATGGACATGGCAATGCCAGGATGCGTTGTGAGAAGTTTTTTTCTCATGGAACATGGCGGGTTTTTCGAAGCATTCTAGATTCGTTTAGGGTCCACAGTTGTTTCATGTTGTTTCACTAGTCCTTGGAGCCAGCACATCACGCACCGGCATGATATGGATCTGGTGAAGAATCCTGACCATCATGGCCTGAAAGCAGACCTGCCACGTGTTGAATGACTTTCTGTACTGCAAAATGACCATCTCCCCAACGAAAATAGACCCCTTGTCCACTTAGCAAGTGGTTACCAATTGTACTGTACTTGTAATCCGTTTATAGATGGGGTAATCTATGTAGGGGACTTCCTAACTCGGGGTCTCAACCACTTAGGATTCGTGGGATGATCCTCCAAGTGTTTCCTTTTCGGGGCTTGGAAGACCATTCTTTCCGCTTTAGCTCAGGGACGCGCTGTAACTTCGCGATGTTGTCACGTTGGGAATTGTATCCAGGATGGTTGGCAAATGGGACTCCAATTTCCCAACTATATTCCAATTCTGCCAATTTCATCCAATTTCCCAAATATGATTCCCAAAAAAACTGTAAATGTATTCCTGCAGGAATGTTGACTCCACAAAAAAAAACTGCAGGTTTCGAAAGGAAAGACAGAGCTCTAGTTCCAGGCCCGGCGGATGGGAGAGACTTGAATACCTTGAGGAATGTATAAGGTTGTAAAGCTAATAATGAAGCTTCAATTTTGGATGGTTTATACAGCCCATGTCTGATACAAAAACGGGGATAGTTTATGATTGGTGCCGCACTAATATAGCCACCAGACAATGCGAATACTGTATGTATATCCAAAACCTCTTTAAGTGGAACCTAATCTGCTTGGAACAAAACCATCTATACTACGCAGGAGCAAGAAAGCCATGGCTTCTTGGATTCCCACCAAGTCTTGCAACTCCCGAGGATTTTGGTGATGGGAGTGTTTTTTTTTTCTGGATTTAGTATTCCATTGATTCCATTGTACACCCTTACAGAGTGGTACGAAATTTGAAACGTTTTTCTGAGAAGATGGTACCCTAAAATACCATTGATTCATCATAATTGTCCTATATTTTCCTATTAGAATTGAATAGCTATTTATTTTCGGGGTAGCCCATTTTAAGACAACGCCACATGTAGGTCTCCATCTTTGGTCATCGAGGATAGCCAAAGGAAAATGGGCACTAGTTCCATTAGGGAAAAGGATGAGAATCCATTGAAATTGGGGATATATACCCAACAGATTTAGACAAAGCCACTTCATTTGCTTGGTGGTTTGGAAAGTGTTTGGTTATTGTCCATGATATTTGGGATGATCATCAGATATCATCACCATTGACCAAGATGTTTCATGGGCTGTTGTTATCTTAGCAACCACTCACGACTCACTCTTCAGTTGACCACCACGTCTCGAGCTCGACATTTGGAAATGCCTTCGGATCGCCTTCAAACTGGGTGTTATCGCCGTTATCGCCTGCAAAAGTAGTGGACTTAGGACGGCACAGGCCAGTGATTACTACCGGATACACAGCCATGGTGAGATCCTTCACAAGTTGGGATATTGGGCCCCTATCACCAGGGGTATGTAAGCACTTGTCGAAGTGTTTGTACTTCCCCCAGTGTTCGCTATAGGATCATTGGCTTGAACAACTGTCAATGTTCGCGCTCCAACGGTCAAAGCCTACCAGGCCTACTAGCTTGCAGCCTGCCAGCAGAAAGAAACACCAGGGTTTTACATTTGGAACACCATGAGCCAACACAGACAGCTGTGTGATATGTCTAGAGCTGCTGAAATGATGGTGACAGAAAATGGTCATACCGTGCAACAAGATCTTCCAGGGATGATGCAGCGTGCGAGTCTGTGGCAACAATGGTGTTCTTTGCCCTTAACTTCAGCCAGTGCTGGCTGAATGCAAAGACATGTCCTCCTGAACCCCACTTCTTCCAGTGTGAGAGCTCAATCTGCGCACTCGCACGGATAGAAGTGGTGGCTTTGGCGGTCAAAAAGGATCGCCCCATTTGCGGTTTGTGGGTGGGGAATGTTGGGGATGGGCATTTTGTTGGTGTGACTTGAACTTGAGAGCCCCGCCAAGACAGTGTCTTGTATTTCGAAGGAGATCCTTGGCTTTTGTTGCGTGACATGCACAGCGCAGCAACAGATTGCATACGTAAATACACGAATTGCCCTAAAGATCAAGAGCTTGGCATTTTAATTTTGAGCACATTGCATGTTCATCAAGAAGGGAAACATCACTTCGGAAACATGCTATGCGGTAAGCAATGTGAGACGAGTGTTGTTTATAGTGGCCCGCTCTTGGGTGGTTTAAGCGATATGTTACTTTCAATATGTCACGTATGTTTCCATTTTTCTTGTATAATATAAGATGAAGGATTCGAACAATCTACACACGAATACTAAGAAGCACTTACCTGTATGCACAGTGCATAGGTGTGTATTTACTGTTTTTTTATGGGTTATAAAGGGTATTTTATGTTTTCTTTGATGATGGATGGTTTTTTTTGCTATTGGGGACCATTCCCGGGTGCAGAAACATGATTTCGACTGAACATCTCAGAGGAAACGACACAAAGCTGTTTGGCTGAGCCAATGATACTCACAGGAGCAGCGGGCACAACAATCCCCCACTCTCAATCCTTTTTCTGGGCTTGATAGGTCATTGACATTTCTACTTCTGGAAGCATTGGATTTTGGATTGCAAACGTGTTTTTGCAACACGGCATGCAATTCACAACTGGTCCTTTTTTGGAAAGAAAGTAGGCTGTAAGAAAGAGTTTGCAACTGGATTGGAAGTCAAGTAACATCAAGCAGTTCTGGTGTTTGGGTTAACTCCCAAGTCAGCGACAGTCTTTAACATGTGATGACCACTCCAGATGCAGCAGGTTTCAAACCATTTTGAACATGTATAAAGGTCATGCTCATACTTCCAGTTACCTCAGCCTTTACGATCCTTGACGCATACCCGCTCCAGCATATCCCGACATATCAACAGTGATATGTATAGATACAATCAATAGGTATCCCCATATACGCAATTTTTGTTCACCACCTCATCTCCACTTTCGCCATGGCCAAGGGCAAATCCCCGCCATGTCTCCATGCCACGTGTTGGCGCGGGGTGAAAGGCCGCCGCAGCACGCAGGCCTTCGCATTACAGGTGGGGCACGCAGCGGCGAAGGCGGTGCCGAAGGCAATGCCGTCGGTGCAGAGGGAGTTGAAGCGAATGATGCTGGGTCTATTTATAGTAACCCCCAGGTTAAGTTGTCGAAATTTTAGTTTGCTTATGTGAGACATTACACACTTCTATCTTTCCTAGAGTTACTATAGTGGAATGTATAAGGACCCATTGGCATCCCCATTCCCATAATGGTTGCCTCCTATATATTACTCCCTTTTTTAGAAACCGCAGTGACATACAACTAATATGGAAAGTGACCATGGGAATAGGGGTACCACCATTGGGTCCCTGTAGATTCCATGGGATTTATGGGGACTAAGGGTGGATAGAAGTGATGGAAGATTATAGAAATCTATACAGAAGATTTCAATTTTTCTTGTCTTTGGGAAGAACTCAAATCCAGTTCTATTTGGATGAACTTTGCATAAAAGGAAATACCAAGATGGTGAAGATACAATGACTAGTGGAGTGTATGTGTGATTTTGAAAGAGGGCCGTCTGCGGTCTATGGAGGCGGTGGGTGAAACATGTGGTGAAGAAATGAACAGCGCTAAGGTGCGCTGTTTTCTTTTGCTGTTGTTCGCGTCCTGAGGAAGTACTTCGAGTCATTGAAGCGAAAATTGAAAGACTGGTGCCCCTTGGCGAAGAGATGGTTTCAACATGTTTCAACAAAACATCAGGGACCCTACAGTTGATAGTTGCTTCACTGCACAATCACGCTCTTGTGAGCCTTTGTGATTCTGAAAGTATTGTAAAAATTAATCTGTTAAAGCCCTCCATGTTTGGGTACCCCAATAACTTGATTCATACCATTGACTCACGCGTTTGGCGAAGTGAGACATGCATCAAACCATAGATTCCCAAAATTCCACAGGAAATGGCCCCCAAGCAATAGGCGAATCGATTTATAACTAGGCTAGGCGAACTCCTGTTTTTTTAAGTATTTATGGTATTTTATAGTAGATATATAACTATACAAGGTGGTGCTCCCTCAGTTATGAGTTGTTTTACAACCCCCTCAAACATAGACATTAAACCCTATAGTTCTTGGAGGAAACAATCAACTTAGCTAACAGCTGGGGCACCATATGGCCCCACCTTGTAGTATTCTATAGTTAGATGGATGATTCAGGGAAACACAACTGGATTACACAGGAATGTTCAAGGTTATGGCTCGGAAGTGGATTTGATATGCATGTTTGATATGAATATATACAAGACATATTACATTATATAATAATACATATCGTTTGTATCATACATATATAGTGAATATATGTAATATAATATGCATGTAATTATTAGGATTGATGACGATTATTCGAATCCAATCCATTGGAAATCATACCCGCAACTGAGAATGCTGTAGCGGAGGATCTGACTAAACCTTGGTGTCCAGCTGACAAACAATTATTTTCAGGTTACCTTTTGTTTATTGAACCACCGTTTGCTATTGGAAATCACCCCTTTGAACTAGTAACTAGTTTTAATTGGTAAATCGGTAAATCCTGAATACATGTGCAATTTTCCTATAGCAAGTTTGTTTTTTTGTTATCAGGTCGGGTAACCTTGCCGTTGGCCATGGAAGGAGAGAAGGTGACACTAGACCTCAGATTTGCTTGGCAACCCCCAAAAAGCGGAACTCGGGGAAGGTGAAAAAAATAGTCAGTGGATGGCAGTTTGATAGGCTGACAAGTTGGATGTAATTTGCCTTTGTTCAGTATAGTTTGATTATGTTTTGTCTTGCAGAGGGCCATTTGGAAATATGTCATTTCCTGAAGTTTGGCCCCCCTCCTGTGCCAGCTGCCAGCTTGTCAACCTGTCATTTTTTTCAACACCAAAGTAGATCACTCAGATGGTCAGGTGGTTGTTTTTTGATGAGTTCTCTGCCACCATGCAGCTGCATGCATCACACTTTGATGCTTCAAGAAGTTGTTTTAACAGTTTCTCACATCTTGTTCTATCCAAAAGTGGATGAAACCCCCACTTGCCACCAGAAATCCGAGCCCTATACAGGCTCCTCCAACGGCTCCAAGCGCTATCCCAGCTTGGCCTTCGAACGCTGGTGGTACTCCGCCATGTCCTTTTCCGAGATCCCTGCGGACGACCCTCTACTGCCGGTGCCCGCTTCATCGCAGGATGGGCTGCAGTGAAGATGAGGTGCAGCTGGGTTTATTGAACCAATGTAATAACATAGCAGCCACATAACCACAGGATGATACGTAAATTTTGATATACAACCTCCTGAAGGCATCTTAATGCCATAACTCACTTTTCTTACATGGAACTGCACCCCCAATGCTTCGAGGTGGCATTTAGCGGAACCGATCCTTGATATGATCAGACATTAATTTGTGTTCCTGCATGTGTGAGCGATATTGGAGTCCTTGAAATTACGAAACAAGGGTTGACTTGGGTAACGCCTGCAACTTGGTACTCCTAAATCCAAGAATTGCACATGGCTGAAGACCAAACATATCCGAAGATAATTCTGGATTGTTAAAATGGGATGGCTACTGGAAACAAAATCATCCAACTTTTCCCATTTTCAGGTGTTTTTCTGCTTCAAAGGAAAACGGCTCAAAGAAAATCGACTTCCCCGGAAGATTTCCCACCGATTCTCAGTGAGTTTTGTCCCAGGACCCTGCCCTACTGGCGGATCTGGAGCAGGTTGGCTTTTCAGCCGTTGATGCGAAACAGATGATCAGGTGGGCACTGCACAGCCGCGTGCTGCGTAAAATCCTGGGAGCCGTGGAGAAAGCCGCCCAAAATTTGGATTCTGATTGTTATTGTTTTCAGAATGATATTATGTACCGTAGTTACATACAGTTGTTTTTGTTGTTCTTATTATTTTGGGATTTGTTTTGCGGTAATCACCCGGTAATCCTGTTGTTTTGCTGATTGGGGAATTGTCATTATAAGTTGCCCAGATAGACCGGATGAATCACTGAAGATTGTTGGAGAACCATGAACAACCATTGGATAACAAGGATGTGGATTCAACTAAAACAACCTACCCATGAAATTGTGTGTACTTCACCGGCACATGTTGCATTATGGTCTCTTGAAAATGGGAACTTTGAGGGTCAGCTCCTCTAGGGAAGTTCATGTACAAGCCAAGTGCCTGCTATTAATCCCAGATATGCAAGCAATGACCCTGGGTATTACTCTACTTGCAACTTGGATACGAAAGTGTCCGAAATAGATCCAACACATACCCAAAGCATCCCAAAGCATACCACTTGTCAACTGAAACGTGGCATGATTCCTGTGTGAGTCTATATGATTACTGCAGCTGCTGGTGGTCCTGTCTCATCTCTACCGTTTTGAAAGGGGTTATCTGCTATTTACGACCCATTCTCCAAGCATTCAGACTATATCATATCTCCTTCAGTCTTGTCATCCCGACCAGTACAACGAGATGCCTGCCTGTGTGATGACTCATTTAAGTGGCATTTGCTCAATTTCACATGCATGGCCGTTATGGCAGTCACAGCATGTTACAACTTCATTCAACAACATGAAGAGACTCTCCAGGAGAAATGTCAATCCTTACCATCCCTGAAGTTTGGAATTGCCTATTCAAAGTGGCAGTGTTATGCCCCCTTTGGGAAGTACTTATGGGATCATCCGATCATCCCACTTAGTAAGTGCTTAATAGCCATAATCCATTTATAGATGGGATAAGCTACAAAACGGAGACTTACTAACCAGGATTATTGGATTTTATTAACTATTTCTAAGTGGGATGATTTGGGATGATCTTCCAAGGTGTCTCCAACCCATCCAGCCCAGCGTTGGATCTGAGGCGTCTGCACTCATCGTCGTCCGCAGCGGCGCGGAACTTGGTGAAGCTGAAAGATGAAGGTCCCCTGATGGTGGAGGCAGGGGCGCCAGGGGCTACCGGGAGGTTGGAATGTGGCGAAGTGGGGACCATGGAATTTTCCAACACGAATAAATCGGAAGGAATGCTGGGATTTCTTCATGGATGTTCACCCCCTCCATTTACATGGGAGTTCCATCGGTTTTGACAAATCCCCCTACTATCAGGTCACAAGTTTTAGATTTCCCCATTAAAGGGAAGGGTCATCCGTGCGATAAATTCTATAAATTCTGTGCCCCAATGACGTTGGGATATATTCACAATCCATTTCTCCCATGTTTGGACTATGACACCCTTGTAGCTCCAAGTAATATGAGCATTTATTTACCAGCGAATTTTGGTGTGAGCAGAAGGGTAGGTCACCAGGTTTCTGGACCGAAGCCATGCACCTGTACCATGTGGCTCTCAGAGAGTATCCATATTTCGTCAAATGGTGACGGTACCATTGGTTGCTCTACATGTTCGGCATGGTACAATCATACAGCAAACTTGAAGTTGACAGTGGAGATGTGGAGGTTTTGTTCATGGCCTTGGGGTGCCATGGGCGGTGATGATTTGACTGCTGGTTATCTATCGCATGATATCACAAGTAGTGGGTCTGCTCAAGGTGCTGCTCTGAATTGCCCTGACCCTGGCCATTCATAGGATCTATGTATTCAGATTGTTGTGTTGTATTCGGAAGGAACGCAATTTAATTTCATTATGTATTCGATATAGATTGATATACATCGATATACATTAGAACATCCATGTAGGTTGAATTTACCATAGTTTACCTACAGTCATTCAGCCCCATAATCACCCGTTCATGTAGGTAAAGAAACAACGCAATTATATGTAATGTATGGATTGGATGGTATGGACTGCAACTGCTGCATTCTTCCCCTACTCAGACTTTATCATGCAGCAGTTTCAGGTGCGACATTTGGATGGAGAGGAAGTGCTTCTATCTTGCCAAGAAGCCTGGGTTGGCTTGCCCTCTGGTAACTTGTTGCATAGCTATGGAAAATCACCATTAGAACAATAGGTAAATCATTGAACTATTAAATGGGTCATTTTCCATAGCTATGTTCGTTCATTGCAGGGTAGTTATTTCTTGTCCTTTGCCACTGGGAAATCCACCAGACATGGGGCATCATAGACCGTCTATGTATGGGATTCCGTTGTTGAATTTTTTGGGGGCCCGATCAGAAGATCCAAGGAAGTATCAGCCAAATTGAGTTTGCCAGCGTACAAGAAGTTGCAACAGTCACTTGGTATAGCGGCTTGGAGAGTCAATTTTGCATCGCGCATGACTGTTGCAGAGGAAACATTTGGGATTGTAAACCTGAACTGTTGATCTTGGTAACAAACGCCTTGTTGACAAAAGGCTTCTTGCTCCAGGTTGGCATTGGCTTCATAATTGAAATCACTATCTAGGTGTAACAGAAGAAAGAGAAAAGGGTGCTTGCATTTTCTTGTTGCTCTCAATCCCAAAAAAATGTGATCATGATGGGTCCTTTTGACTTTTCCATTTTTGCAATGGTGGCTCAACCATCAGCCAGTTGAGGCTGTATCAGCTCAATAGTGCGAAGGAGATTCCCACGGCAGCGTGGTTCTGCGACCTCATCAGGGTATCCTAGAAACGGGACCCCAAAATCAGCCAAAGTTTGGTTTAATGGAAAACCCCATGGTTTGAGGGTACAGGACCGCACTTGCAAGAAGCATCTACATACATTGAATCCATATTTCTGGCTCCAAAATCCTGACTCTTTATCCTCAACTTCCACAACAAAACCCATGTGTTCCTGGCTTTGGTGGTTGCTAAAGCTGTGAGATCACAATAAGTTGAGACTTTTCGTGACAAGCATATGGAAGCAATTACCCATAAAACGGAGGTCGTGGCCGCCCGTGGCACTGAGTAAGTTAATGATTACATTACATCATTATATCTCAATACATATCAATAACCTATTTGTAACTGGGGTTTGCCACACGATAATCCATGTATTACATATCATTTATTTGACTCAGTTGTCACTGTAAATGATTATGATGTTGTGGAGAAGCTGTCCCCATGATCCACCTTTTCAGGCACACTCAGGATGTTTTTTTTTTTTTTCCATGGTTGTCCTCATCTTACTGTAATGAACTAAATATGTTTGACTCAAATGTGTTGAATTCAAAGAAAGAGCACAAGTGCTGTGATTATACGAAACAAAATCATAGCACATATGATTCATATGATTCAATATGATTCACATGATTTGGATACTTTCATTTTCTTTGGGTCTCACTTGAACCTCAAGGCGTTCAGCCCCAAACTCTCCCCCTAGGAGCTTGCTGATGAAGCCGCGTTGGCATCGTTTCATCAAGCTGCATTGGAGCCTCGGCCTGTTGTCCTGACTTGTTCTCACTAAAATATGGGATGCCAAATGCAATTTTAGTAGGAAAATGATGATGGTTCCCATTATATTCCCATCATATTCCAGTTTGATCACCAGTTTTGATGGTTACGCTCTCACCATTTTTATGAGGAACATCAGCATAAGTCATCTATTTCTACTGATTATGTTCTATTGCTATGTTAAATAAGCAGAAGGTGCCTATAATTACTGAGACGTGATGGGTTTGAACACCAAAGGCAAAAAACACCAAAATATCAAACACTCATGAATGCTCCATAATTTGAGCTATATCTAAATCAAACATGTTTTTCGAATGAATCAACATGAAGTTTCGTAGTTGAAGGGTCCCAATTTTGGAGTTGACCTTGGCTCTCGCAAGTTCCGCATCAGGTCCTGGCGTTGCGTTATCAAAGCCTGGGCGGCGTGGGCTTCCAGTTGGCCCTTCCAGCTTCGGCCTGGCAGGTCTTGGAGGAAGACTTTGGGGTGGAGGCGTCGAACGGTAGCCGCGTTTTGGGGGAGGAGTTTGAAAGAAAATCATGGATGGAAATGGTGGATTTATGTTAGACAGTGATGATAGTGATGACAGTTATGATAGTTATTGATAGTTATTGACACTTAGATTCATGTTAGACACTTATGATAGTTATTGAATGTTATTGATAGTTATGATTTTAGACGGAGGTTTAATCTTCAATTGGGATATAACACCAGCCACAATGGTGGATATAGTGGGAGACAATAAGACATGCATGATATATTAGTATGTAGAATCACACACACATTATAGTAGTCAATCATTGGTTTATTCAAACATAAGGGATACCAGGATACCCCAACTTGTGTTTATGTGTTGAGCTGTTTTAGACTATCAAAATTTGATGGCACCCTATTTTCAGACAAACGAACATGAGGAGTAGGGGTTGGCACATAAACGGATTTGTTTGAAAACAGGGCAAGTCGAACATCCAATGGACTATCAATGTTTGTCATCATTTTCTCATCAAAACTGCCGTTTTATGGGTATCCCAATTTTGGGGAGACCCAGAAGATCGAAGAAATGCTTGCTGTACATATATTATATATATAGCAAGGTTTAGATGTCACAACATGAGTATGGTTCCACAAAAACAATGCAACTTTGCTCCGTGTTACTTGTGGTTTCGGAGTGTAGACTCGAGCTCTGTACCTTCTCCAACATGATCTGGTGAGATGAATGGCCGGTGCTGGTACTATCCAATACATCGTTATGTAGCCTATTGCTGCCAGAATAATTTTTATATGTCTCTCTCTCTATAGAGATACAGAGGTTAGCTCATGTATAATATATAGGTGCCGGAACATTCCATGCATGATTATATGATTTAGTTTTATTTGATTGTTGAAATCCATCAAATCTATGATATCCATTTGATATCCACTAGATGTTTTGATTCTAAACTGCAGTTTTTTCGCCAGGCCGAGTGCTTCGCCTCGCCCCTGAACTGTTGGCCGGGCGGCCTTGTTTCAAGGGGGCGGTGTGTTTGTTGGTTGGCAAAGCCCATGAAATTATGAGTATTTACCCTCTGGTGAACTAACAGAGCGAACTGGAAAATCACCATTTCTAATGGGAAAATCCACGAACTTTCAATGGCCATTTTCAATAGCGAACTGTTAGTTTACCAGAGGGTATCAGATAATATTGGATAATAGTGGTATAGTAGAATACAAATGTATATAATATAACAATATAATCATGAACTAGTTCGATACGGCCTCTGGTAATCAGACATGGCAATAGGGAAATGCAATACACATAGCGATCGAAATGCTTAAATGATCTAGGATTGGGTTGTTTTTCAATGCCCCGTTGGATGACCAGAGGGTAGTTCGACATATCTACCTTACTGCAAACTGTACCCTCTGGTATATTAACATAGACCCTGAGAATAGCTATTTTTAGAGGAAACCAATCTTCGAATCCCTATCTGCCAGGGTCTATGTGAATTTAGGGTAGTTATTCTAGGACATTCAATTCGTTGGCCAAGTTGGTTGAGTTCAGCAGGTTAACCGTTGGATGTAATTGTGGGAGATATATCAAACTCGTGGAGTATCACTTAGTGAACTGAAGATCTACCCTTTGTACAACAGTTTGCTATTGAACATGTCCCATAGGCCCATAGAAATATAGCTATGAATAGAATAGATCATTTATCCATCAAAAATGATCATGTTCCTCATGTTTTGCAGCTATGAAAGAAATTCCCAGAGGGTAAGCTCCCCATCTTTTGGCTGGGGAGCCATGCACCCAGTCAGGGAGCTGGTCACCGTAAGGTTTCCACACTACTGCAGTGCCTTCCCAGACTGCGGGGACGCCTGGTTCGCGCATGCGCTGGCCAGTGCACCGGCCAGTGTTGGTATGGTGCAAGCCAGATGACGGTGGCATGAAATTCGAAGGGCTGCTGGGAAAATCTGCAGGAAACCCTTCTGTTCGATGGCAAAGTATAGAAGGTAGAAGATTCTACAGAATGCAATCAGAATTCGGAATCGCCTCGAGAATTGGATGCTTTGCTTCCACCAGATACAACTTAGTTCTTTCGAAATCGGTCAGCTCAGTGTACAGTCCTGGAATTGAGTATCTGCTGGTCCTGAAAACTGAAAAGATGATGACATTCAACAACGCAATGATGGGACAGTCCATGAAATTACTAGCATCCGCGGTGTTGTAACCAAATCAATCATGCACTGTCTATAAATATTATAAATCAACCAGTTACAAATCAGCAATCTTGAATTTGGAGACTTTGGTTGGCAAAAATCCCAATCTTGCAAATTGATATGTAATAACCACCAAATTACCGACTAGGCACATTTACCAAACATTTACAATCTACCATGCTTAAACAAAGCCCATTCAGATTTACAGCTAGATTTAGAGGTATGTACTTATGTTCAAGCAAGCCCAGAGCCAGGCTGATCACAACTGTGCTTGCTATCTGCATAAATGATGGTCATATTATGTCATATATGGTTTTAAAAAAAGGAATTGTAAACCATGATTGATATGAATAATGCCATATATTTGTAAACCCCTATTGATCACCATTTATTCCTGGTTGATATTCCTGATTTGGTTTGATCACCATATATGATTTTGCCAGGAATAAATGGTGATCAATTGGAGTTCAATCAGTTCAATCCCCCATTTTCAGACACAGATCTTCCGCCACTTTGGATCAGTATAGAGCCGCCTTGAATCCTCGCCCCATCACCACACCGCTTCCATGGCGAGACGAACGGCGCGAAGGAATGGATGGTCCCTCGCAGTCAAGTGGCCCATGAAAAAGAACAGGGTAAACTGTGAACCTGGTGAAGATCAATCGATTGGTTCAAGGGAAAATCTAGAGGAAACCATGGATTTTCCCATGATTATGGGAGGTTCCTGTAAACTTTCCCTTAAACCAATCCATTGAGAAGAGTAGGTGAGTAGTTTTTCATACCCTATGGATCCAGAATGATTCAAACACTCCTTTCTCCAAGGGACTTACATGACTTTAACCCCCCAGGAAAATCATACCCCGCTGGCCCAAATACTTCCTCAGGAGGTATGGCTGGATCCATAGCGATGGAAATTTGCTAAATACATGGGAACATTGAGTTTGACACCGAGCAAACATGGACATGTTAATGTTCATACATGTTGCAGGTTGTCTAAGACAGGCCATGCCAAAATCTACCTGCGGGATGGTAGATTTGCCAGGAATATCAACATAAGCCAGGAAGAGTTGTGGTAAGCTCTCTGAAACTCAGTGGAAATTGGAAGCAGGATGCTTTCAACTTGGGAAACCGTAATGCTATTTCTAGAGGAACAAGGGGACATTGGAACCTTCGAGTGGTCTCAGGTTATTCTTGTCTGGGGTGCGACTAGATACCATTCGCATTTCCAAACTCAAAAACCAGATGCCCCACAAATTAGTGCGCAAAATGTCTGCTGGGAACCCAAGTAAGTACTGGCTGGTGCTTTCATTTGTGGTCCTGGCATGATGATTCCAATTTTGTTTAAACATGTTCCGGGATGTTCAAGCACCAAGCAGTTTCCATCTGCCTTTCAACACCCCTAGCCATAGCAAGCCCTTGAGATCCCTTGAGGTTTGTTGTTGCCACCACTCTGGCCACATTGAGCGTGAGTTTTGTGCCAGGAGGGACTCAACAAGGGATGGTGACAGAGACCCGGTGAATGATGGCCAACAAGACATGGCCAACAAGACATGGCTGTTGTCGGATGATGTTCATGAGGGAAAATGGCATGTTTCGAGGTTTTTCTAGCTGTTCACTCTATGGAAGATGATTTTCCTAGGGGATATGACATTTGTTTGGGGGTTCGAGTATGTAGTTCAGCAGTTTTGGATGTACCTTGCATATTGTTTGGTGAATGCAGCTTCAACTTTGGCGTTCAAGTGTGCAGATGTGGATAAGTTCCTGTCGATTCGGGGGAAATCCAGTCACTTTACCCAGACCTGGCTCTGTTCAATAGATACATGTACCCTCTGCTAATTAAACGTAGCTATTGAAAATTGCCATTTATAGTGGATTTTCCCATTAAAGATTGTGATTTCCCATAGTTATGTTAGTTTACCAGAGGGTACATGTATTTCTCTCTGAAGTATAAGGGACATCATCCCCGAAGTGGCTAAACTGGGTTGGTGAATCATCTAGATGTATTTGGCTTATTTGTATTTTGTTTTCGGTACATCTACCATCTGTATTGGAGCGTTTGCCAATCACTGTTGGGACATATTGGTACCATACATCGGTATATTTATATTTATAATTGTATATTATATATACATGTAATCCACCTGAATTATATGATATTATATTACATGCCCTTGAATCACTTACAGAAACATTCTTGTACCAGTTGCACACACGGCGTAACACATCATAATTGTCTTCGCAATGGTAAACATACCAGTTACATCGGGTTGTCCCAGGTATGTGTGGCACTTGGATGTGCATCCCAGCAAGTAACTCGTCAATAGCCCATAGAATCATCTCATTTTATCCGTAAACAGTAGCTATGTTGAAAGTAAACACACATATCCACCTACCTGTTACAGCTGGGGTTAAAACCTGCATCAACTTAAGTTCATCCTGGCCTTCCTGCCTAAATCCCCTTGACAACAAGCCGCCAAAAAGCTCGCTTTGGTAGTGACTCTGTACATGCTTGGCTTTCCACATGGGTGTTTCCTGAAATCTGGTTACCAACGAAGCATCTGAACAAATCAGTCTATCAAATAGTAGCAATATGGAGGTTTCCTAGAATAGTGGGGTACCCCCAAATCATCCATTTATAGATGGATTTTCCATTATAAACCATCCATTTTGGGTACCCCCACTTTAGGAAACCCCCATATAGTATATTGAAACCCATGGATTACGGGTACCCTGCCCATTATAGGGCTCTACGTTCGTGGGACGCGACTGGATTAGACTCTTCCCTAGCGAAAGGTGCGCTACCTGGCTCACGCCAGAACCAACGCGGAAACCGCAGTGGCAATGCAGCGTTGCCCTGGGACGCGGAAGGCAACGCGAAGGCGAAGACAGCAGAGAAATGGTTTCCATTTTTTTCTGGTGAAAATGTTGATGATGTTGCGAACTGACAGGAGGGTTAGAAACGCCAACCAGAGAATAGACTGGATTGATGATATGCAAGCATATTATTTTCATGTCAACCCAAAAGTAAGAAACCGGGGTTGAATATTCATTAGGGATCCCCACCCCAGAAAGTGATACTCACAGTGTATGAATATATGAATTACTTCCCCAATTCAACAACCCAGAGGTTTACTGTATTATATAAGCCTGGTTGCTTCAATCCCTGTCTTGATGGTTCCATGCGGATTTCTGTTGTTCAATGCTTCCGGGATAGTTGCTGTTGAACTTGGCGTTTCTCCCAGGAACGCCAAAATCTTGGAATAGCCGCTGGTAATCAAACATGGTGATTGAAAATAACCATATAAATGGAAGTCTCGGATGGGATAATTACTTGTGAATGGGCGATTTTCAATTGCCATGTTTAATTAAGGAGGGTACAGTACGTCATTTGAAACAATGGTCCTCACCTTCTCAAGAGGTGTTTCCTTCTCCAGGGATTGTCAACCGCGTGCTTTGCTACTACTACATCATGAGAGTGGCACAACTGGTCACTGTCCCGTTTTTATGTTAAGTCATGTTAAGTCGGACAATGGAGGATACCCTAAATGGCGATTTGTTGAGGAACGCTGTTTGCAATTCAATCCCAATTGTGGGATACCTATATGGCTAGCTTTTTTTGGACGGTTCCAACTTGATTAAAATTGCATATACCTCACCTCAGGCTGAGCGCGCCTGGGCCTCTTTAGCCAGGGCCTATCCCGAAGCTGCCGCTCGTTTCAGATCCGTTTCATGGGGCTGTGGGATGAATGCGGCTTCCCGTAGCACTGGGATGCACAGTATAACGGGTGAGGGCCTTGCTTCCGAACGCGGCTGGACGCATCGCTTCCGAACGCGCCCAGGAACCTCGCTTCTGAACGCGGATGAGGATGATAAGTGTGAGAGATGATGCTCGTGATGAAGATGAAGAAGATGATTCTATAATTGTGATGATGATGATGATGATGATGATGACGACGATGATGATGATGATGAGGATGATCGTGATGATCGTGATGACGGTGACGATGATGGATGCTGACGATGACGATGATCATGCACTACGACTGCAACTAGTACTACTACCACTTCCGGAAACCAAAACATCATGATGGGGCAGACAATGATGATTGATGATCGATGCTGATCATGATGATGATGATGATGATGATGATGATGATGATGATGATGATGATGATGATGATGATGATTATGGATGATGATGGTGGTGAAGATGATGACGTAGATCATGCTGAGTATGACAATGATGAGCAATGATGATGATGGTGATGATGATTCTGATGATGATGAGGAGGANGATGATGGTGGTGAAGATGATGACGTAGATCATGCTGAGTATGACAATGATGAGCAATGATGATGATGGTGATGATGATTCTGATGATGATGAGGAGGACCACAAGGATCACAGATGATGAGCGTGATGATGAGCCACAAGAAAATTGGCACAAAACAAGATGGCACCCGGGAATCCCTCACTTGAGGCTCACAGTCCCAAACTTGGTGGACAGCATTTCTGAATTGCTGGCTTGCAGGGCAGATGTGGCTATGAAGTCTGATTCCAAGCTGGTGGACATTCCCGGCAAGGTGCTAGACCACGACTTGCTGGATGGAAGTGTCTTAGCCCAGGCGGGCCGCAGTGTTGGCACAGAATTTGTTCTAGGAAAGCCATCACACGCCTTGAGAAGATGGTGAACGGTGAGGCGCATGTGTTTTGCGTCATGATGAAATCGCTCTGGGTGCACGGCGAAGATGGTCGCTACCAGGCCAGATCGGAAGTGGAGGTGCCCTTGGTAAAGGCTGAGGCGCTGGTCAGCTTGATGTTGAGCAAGACGGTGGCGGAAGCTCGTGCTTGTCTGCCATCCCTAGTCATGGAAGCAAGTCAGAGTGGATAAGTCCCCACCCTAAACCCCATGTCCCCTGTCCCCCCCCATAACCCTAAAGGTGTGTGTAGTCATGGAAGCANCATGGAAGCAAGTCAGAGTGGATAAGTCCCCACCCTAAACCCCATGTCCCCTGTCCCCCCCCATAACCCTAAAGGTGTGTGTAGTCATGGAAGCAAGTCCGAGTGGACAAGTCCCCACCCTAAACCCCAGGTCCCGTGTCCCCCCCATAACCTTAAAGGTGTGTTCTGAAGTGATGCTCCTGAGTGTGTTCTGAAGTGATGCAAAATGTGTGTGTTCTGAAGTGATGCTTCTGAGTGTGTTCTGAAGTGAGGNTGTTCTGAAGTGATGCTCCTGAGTGTGTTCTGAAGTGATGCAAAATGTGTGTGTTCTGAAGTGATGCTTCTGAGTGTGTTCTGAAGTGAGGTTGTTACCCAGTATAACGTATGAAATATAACAAACGAGAAGGAGAGTACACAAATATGCTCAACATTGCTCAACTATGGATTTTGGTACCAAACAATGAGATTCACAGTTGGGTCTTGTTTAAACTATGGATTTTAGCACCCAAAGAGGGACTCAGATGGATTCACTACCTTTGGTGAAGGACAAAATCCATGGGAAACCATGGGTCTACCAGCTATTTATATGTGAGTCAACGCCAAAACTCCTGCAATTGTAGTAGACACATAAGGGACGGACATGTTTTTTTTTCAAATATTGGTAAGCGATGGGAGCTTCCCATAAAGTGATACTCCCCTCAACGTGGTTTGGTGAGCGATGGGACCTTCCCAAATTTGTTTTGACCGTTGAGTTACCCAGATTGCTGGACTCATGTCTTTTAAATATTCCAGCATACGTGTCTGGAATGGGTCGGTCAGAAATTCAGTTCAAAGTACAGATTTTGGATGAGTTTGGATGAGTCATGTCTTCTTTGAAACGAATCAATGTTTTGCGAATCTCCGTCTGAATGGACGTTTTTTTCAAGCATCTCTGGCTGATGTTGCATTATGTGTGATTTGTGTATTTTTATTTGGTATCATTGGACCTAAATGAGTGATATTTTCAGGGTGGGCTGAGACCATGGTTAGATCGTGTTCTTTGCCAGTGTTGATCGCTTGGGCCATATGGATGTTTTGGTCATAGTAGTTATTGAACATTTACTATGAAATCATGTATGGATGTCAGGTTCCCTAATTTTCCATGTTGAGATCCAGATAGGCTCCCCGTTTGCCTCAGAAGGTACTTGGACTAAATGTCTTAACAAGACTGATCTTATGTACATGCATTGACACAAATGAATTAGAAACACCAAATGGACTCGAATGAAACGATTTCCTGCAAATGAACACAAGGAATTGTATAGGTTTTTGGTTCCTTCCCTGCTATTAAAACATGTCCTACCCCTTTTCCCCCCGAGGCTCGGAGCGGAAAGTTTTTGGATTCCGATTGTAGCAACTTGGGCCAGAACTCAATGGGAGTGGTGGGATGGGGAAAACACATTGGAGATACTTGGGTATGCAGGCCAGGGCTTATTAATGAGCACAACAAGGGCAAAGAAACATTGCCTGCAAAAATTGGTGGGGACCTGAAACCCCAAGTATCATGAACAGTTGGTTGTTTGGAAGGGTCACCCTAACAAACAACTGGGTGGTTTCTCCCATGTTTGTGTTCCTACATTTACACTCACTGGTTTGTGGTTTGGAATTTGAAAAGGTGTTCTTTTTGCCATCATTGACCAAGATTATTCATGGGCATTGAATTTAGGCAACTATATGCATGTATATATATATATATAGATATCCGACAAGGCAACCAACACATAAATTGCACAACATACCAAAGCGTTGGAACATGATTGATACGATGAATATAACAAATGCCAACACACATCCAAACACCAACAACATTGGCACCAATCGTGGGGAATCAACAACTATCACCAACAAATGACTAATTTGGGCATGGATCAACAATTCTTTATATAAATTCTCCAACTATTTGGTTTTAGATCCTTACAATGACCAGCCTTTTCATGGATCCAAACATGTACCTCAATGACTTTACCCGTAGCCATGTAAAACAGACTTTGATGCAGATGGAGCATGGTGAATTCTAGATTGGACCTTGAAACAATGGGTTTGGAAGACTAATTATGTTAGTTATGGTTAATGTTCCATTATTAATTAATGTTCCACTATAATTATTAATGTTCCATTAGTTATGGTTAATGATTTGAACATTAATTATGTTCAACAATGGGTTCATGTTACATTCCTTTTTGAACATGGCCAGATATGGGCAAGGCTTTGAAACGTGACACCTGACAGGATGGACACTCTATAGTTTGGCACTGAAGACTGAAAGCAACCAATGTTCTGGGTCGATTGGTATACAGATTTTAAGCCCGCCCCATATCCAGAGTCTTGTCTTCTCATGTCTTTGGTAGTTTCATGACATATTTTCTCCTCATGCCGACACATATGTAGCATGATATAACTTCCAATGATGAACATATTTTCTAGGGATTTCCAACCATCAGCGGCAGACAAGTTCACCGCAGTCAAACATCCATTAATTTAAAGATGATCCTCCGGATAAACAAAAGGATTCCAACATATTTTGAGCATTGCCATGTTTGATTCCCAGACTGTCCATTCCTTTTCCTTCAGACAGCTAGTTCTCACATCCCGGACCCCCCAATCATTGCAGGCAAGGGTACCATCATCGGCCGCTACGACCCTCGGATGCGGATGACACTAATGTGAGGTGAACATGTTGAGGACCAGGGAATCCCAGATGTTGGTGATTTTTCAATAGAAACCATTGTTTTTTTTGTTTTGAATCTTGCCCGGATTTTGAAAAAAAAAATACCTACATGATAGGAACTAGATACTGTAGCGGTTTCTGACTGTTGACAGGCGATTCCGGATTTTCTTGAAAATACCTCAAGCTACTTCACCATGAATGGATTGGTAATAAAAGCATCTGACCCCACCCTGAACGTTTCTTGGGCAATGCACTAAAATACATCTCTATTGCTGATTTGGGTTCGTCATGGCCACAGTTTGTGGCTGATTCAGGTTTGAGCACACATCAAATGTCATCATGTATCCTCAAATTTCATCAAACACAAACATATATCATCAGAAATATCATCAGAAACATCTTCACACATCCTCACATATCATCAGCAACATCAAACATTGCTCAACATCTCCAGAGTTTCCCACACTTTCCATTTCTTTCGTCACAACGGTCACCTCCCAACCAGCTCCGTGACGCCTAGGAGCGCTTGGGCGGTGTGCTGGGCCCCGACGTGGCCTTGAGCATGGTGGAGAAAGAGCCGGTTTTGCTGCTGGGGGCGCCTCAACTTTCCAATGGCATGAGCAGTGGCTGCTAAACCGGTGTTGGATGATGATGATGTAGGCTTTAACATATAATATAATATATATATATATATATATTATAGAGAGATTTTGAAAGAACTATATATATATATATAGTAAATTAAATTAGTAAATGATGGTTGGTTCATGATTAGAAGGAGTTGTACCATGCAACATATTGGAGATCACCACAATCCATCATGACCAGTATAAAGCGACGACAGAGGGTTTTGAAGACTGCGCACATGGTAGCTTTGACCGTCGGAAAAGGTGACAAATTAGGGCTTACCCAATAAAATCAACATCAGAAGTGGCGAACAAATAGGACTTTAACCACCACAAATAGGGATTTGACATGATTTAACATGATTTAACCATTATCAAGCATCAACGATGGTGGATTCAAACATCAACAAACGGCAAACGTTTGAAAATTAAGCATAATTGACAATCAACATGTTTTTTTTTCAGATGATGATGATGATGATGGTGATGATCGTTGGGCGTGTTCGAACATGGGGCATCCCCCATTATTGCATTGAATAGGAATAATTCAAACCGTATCACTTGAACTTGGATCCACGTGATCTGAGTAATGAAACCGTCCTATTTTGGCGCCTCTGACTTCTGCACCATTGGCGAACTGGTGACGTGTGAAGCGCATGGGTCATCTTGCACTGTTTCGATTAAAGAATGGTTGGTGAAAATATAGGTTCTGTTTACACATTTTACTCTATGGGCCATTGTGCCAATTAGATGCTAGTGTTTTTTTTCAATATAGATTCTGTATGTTGTGAATGTCATTTTTCACATGGTAAACATATATAATTACTGTGTATGAATGTATATTATTCTATAAGATACCCATGAAAATAAAGAGATTTTGCCACTGTTTCTGCGTCTCATGCCTGGGCTTCCTTTTCTTCTTCCGATGCAGATTTTCCAAACTGCACATGGCGCCATGGCGCGCCTTGGCACTCCGCTCCGAGGACACTTCGGTGCAGGAGCGCTCCTTTCAATACCTCACCAGTTTGGAGGAGGAGTCGCAAAAAGGCCTAGCGCCTTGGCGGATGGCAGGGGATGGGTCAAAAAATGAAGGATGCTTAAGGTGGTGCCCCTCCACTGATAATTTGGCTTGTAAGCACCACTAAGTCAACATAGATATATGTATCATAAACCCTAGTGAGATGGGAGTTATGTTCACCAACTTTGCAATTTAGTTCACTGGGGCACCACCGAACGTGGGGAACAACACGAGTGCTGAACACTGCCTTTGCTAAGTTGGTAAACATCATAACTCCAAATTCACGAATGTATTTATTTATGATACATATATCATCATATATCTATAATTGTTGGATGCTAGTGGAGGTTACAAACCAACAACAAAACTGGGGGGCACCACCTTGTATGAAACTGAAAAAACAATGTAAAGATGCCGAGATTTGTGAGCTGCAATAGATAAATAGATGAATCACATTGTTTGATGATCCAAACACTCCACAAGTTCGGGGAATCCTTATGAGAAGTTGCTGGGGATATAAGAAATCAAACTGGGGGGCTCATTTTTGCATGACCAAGAAATGGAGTGACGATCTACCGTAGTTGTCAGTTCTTGTTTGGAAATGGTGAAGTTCCACCTGTTTTTTTATTATTTGGGTAAACTCGGACAGAGTACTAAGTCTTAAGTGACATGATATCTTTGTTGTTGTCTGGGATTCCTTGTTGCTTGTGGGCTAAGATTGCATCACTTTTCTGGTAGAATTTTGCTAGTATTTGATCATACTGGTACTTTATCCTCACTCAGATGTAGCCGTTGGCAAACTAACATTGCTATTGAAATTCAACAAATTATATGTTAATCAACTATAAAGGGCCATTTTGAATAGCAACGTTGAATTACCGGAGGGTAGTCATTTCAGCTTCTTGCACTTGTTTTTTGATGTTGCCACGGAATATGATCCCAGACGGCTGATTAACTCCCCAACCGCCAGCAATGAAGCATGACAACAAGAGAAATCACTGCTGTTTTAAGAGTGAAGCCATCACTTGGAAGTACTGCGTACATAGAAATCTGTTCTGGAATTCTAAAATCAATATAAGGAACTATTGGATTTGATTTTCCAACATCTTCCCCGAAGATACCCCAAGACAATTCACGATTGGGGTTGCGGTAAGGATTATATACCTTTTGCTTATCCCCCATCCTCCGTGTCCAGCCTTCTGCAATGGAAAACCATGGAAAACCTGAGGCTCTAGAAGCTGTTCAGAAGAATCCGCGATTGCTCACCATCCCGGAGTTTGAATATGAACCTCGGCTGGCGAGTAAAAGGGTTTCCTGACTCGCTAACAAGCAGGAATCTATCCCTTGCCTGGAATTCATGGCAGGATGCAACAAGTTGAGACCCTGATTCAGAGCGGCATGGCATAGAAGTGACTTCGGTCTTGAGTAATCATGGCCGTGAAGGGTTAAGGTCCCTTGGTAGAATTTTAGATGTTTTTTTTGTATGACACGTCTCACATATAGACTAAGTGTACTATAGATCTGTTGCCTCTTCAATCAACGAGGATTGAATTCTTCAACCCTTGGGTGACCGTGTAGATGTTTCTGTTAGTTCTTTTGGGTGGTCAGTATGCAGCAAAAATGTAGTATTGGTTTTGATTCACAAGTGGGTCTTGTCTTGCCACATGTTGCAATCATCCTGGCTATGACTGGCAACAACTGGCTCACTGAAGATATCCTGGTACATGTCCTTAGATTCCTTTAGTCGTTTTGTGATGACATTAAGTTCAAACCATGTTGTTGGTTGAACGACTAGATGGACTTGGTGTTTGGAAACCTACTAGTAGAACACTTGACAATAAACCAATCGTTATCGATGATCAAGTACCATTTTTTGCCTGCAAGAAACTATGAATCCAAAGTTCTACTCCCTAGATATCCTCAGGAGCATTCCAGTCCTACATGCAGTGAATGTATATCATATATCTGGCTACCAAAAATCCTAGTCAACCTACTTGCAAATCAACGTAGGTCTCCATGAGGCACCATCTTTTTTTCTGCGTCCAGGAAAGAACGAAGCCCTCTCTGGAAGCTTAGCTGCTACTTAGGATAGAAACATCACTGGAGCCATGGGAATGATCTGGGGGTACCCCCACTTTCGGAAACCTCCATACAGTCGGGATTTCATGGAGAAGACTGAGGACTGTAGATCAATCGGGACCCCGGGACAACTTCATCAGGATTGCCCCAGTCGCAGATAGGTGTAAAGTATTGTAAAGTGATTTCAGCTCAGTGACACGCCATTTCACGCCGTTGGCCTTGTATGGTTGAGCGGACCCTGTTTCTTTTTTTGTAGCATTTTTTGACTTGATTGGCTTGGTTTGCACTTGAACATTTGCTGTGTCGATGTTTGGTTGTGAATGTGTTGTTCGGGGCAAATCCTTTTGCTGATTATTTGAAAGCAATCATTTTGTTGACCAACGGTGAAACGCAGCTTTTGCCCGGGTCATCATGACATACCCTCTGGTAATTTAACATAGCTATTGAAAATTGCCATTTATAATAGTTGATTTTCCCATTAAAAATGGTGATTTTCCATAGCTATGTAAACGTTTACCAGACTGTATCCGTGTCCAGTTTCAGCATCCCCTGCCGTCCAAGGACTCTTTGAATACTGCAGCGACAGCCATTGACTTCCTGCGACCCCTGGGCGAGGTTGGGCAATGCGTCAGTACGCGTAGTCAACAGCGGCACCCAGTGGAGATTGATGTTTGCATGAGTTGATGATGTTACACTGTTGCACTGAAAAAGTAATCGTCTATGTTTCATAATCTCCCACAATGGGTTTATTTTAATGTTTGGTTGACAAAAACATGGTTTCATGTATTTGTTTCTTAAATCAATCCATTGATTTTCCCCTATCTGCATCAACCATCACCAGCATTTGATAGAATACTACTTCCTTGTTCCCTCTTGTCTCAACCCCACTGTCCCAGAATTGGACGAAGAACAACATTGACGTTAAAACCCCTTGTATTACCCTCTGGTAAACTAACATAGCTATTGAAAATGGCCATTTATAGTGGATTTTCCCATAACAAAATGGTGATGTTCCATAGTCATGTTAGTTTACCAGAGGGTACTGGGAACAAACAGCATGATTTCCTGTAAGATTTTCTTCAATCAGCCCCTATCATTGTAGGGAAAACAAGAGTTCGCTTTGCAGTACTCAACCCATAGATATCCACATGCTTGCTGGATCATGTCTCCATATACATACATCCCCATGATTGTTGGTTAATACGACCATCATTGGCCAATATACCCATGCTGCTTAATTTGTAATCAACACTTTTAGGTCATATATTATATATCCGATTGATTGCTGATTATTATCCCCTGCTTGATCTTTAATTCAAACTCAGAGGCCAAATCTCGCATTAATTGCTGGTTAAAATTCCCATTGACTGTTCATACTTCTATTGTTCCCTTGAGATTCTGGTTAAGTTAACAGTTCTCTCCATTTTGTGCATGGTAATCGCACTGTATATATATATATATACAAACATACACGTATGTATGCCGTTACCACTAACTAGATATATATATATATACATTTCCATATATTGCAATATTAGAACCCCATATAAATTGTCAAATGGCCAGGTGGGTTTAGCAGTCGCCATCTTCGGGTCCTTTGTGGCGCTACTGCTCGTGCTCAGGCGGTGGCTGGTGATTTCATAGCGACATACTGGGATTTCACGTTCAAAACTCCTGCTGGTTGATTGTTACATGGATTTAATATTGATTTTAACGTATTTTAAGCATCAAAATGAGGGAATTTCAGAAAGACTTAACTGATGAATGATGCTTGTTTGATTAATATAAGTGGATTTCACTGATGAATGATGATTATTGAAAGTGGTTGTCCTAGTGAATATGTGGATTCATATCAGAACAGACCGCAGGCCGCTCATTTACGGAGTTGGCGGTGGCCAGTGGGGATCTTAGATGCCGACCTTTGAGGTGCCGACAGGCTATGAGAAACAGTCGCACTTTGATTCAATACCCTCTGGTAAACGTTTACATAACTATGGAAAATCACCATTTTTCAAGGGAACATCCACTATAAATGGCCATTTTCAATAGCTATGTTAGTTTACCAGAGGGTAACGCCTGCAGTCCAAGAACCTTCAAAATTGGATCCTCTAGATGGATTATTAGTTGTGGATGACCATGTTCACGATATTTCATTTCAAGTTATGTGCATGTGCTGCTTGCAGATCGGCCCCTGAGGCCCCCAAAAGGTATGTCAAACATTGTATAGGGTTTTGATGGCGGTGCAAGTGCGCCCAAAACGTGTTGACAGGCGTTGTCACGCAGCTCTGTTGAAGCAAAATCTTTGCTGGGTAGCATTTCCAGCACAGTATACACTTCCATCATCTTCCATTCCTACCTGGCATTAGGATCCTCAAATTACCTTCAGAGTTCTTGTGTTTCAAATAGGCTCAAATCACCACCCACAATTCTTCATCTATGAACGGCTTCCTGCGATCCCATCAGGGTTTTCCAGCAAAAAATTAGGCTCCAGGAAGCCTCAGCCTAGCGTTGAGGTCCCTTCTTGGCAGCATCACCGGCTCATTGCCATCCATTCCCAAGCCCTCCGAGATTGCAGAGAGCTACGGCATCAACCTGGCAAGTGCCGTGGCATTTGCAGATCGGGAGGATTCGGGATGGGTCCCCCCTAGAGGTCACCGCAGCTGACCCACTGGGTAGTCACCGCATCCTGTGGCTTTCAGCCGCGCTTGGAACAAAAGATGGTGACAAAAACGCAACAACTGAAAAACAACAGATATCAACTCCTAGTTTGTAAGTCTTAGTTGCTGATGTTGCTGGAAAAAAATATGTTGTAAGTCTTGGTTGCTAGAAAAAAATCCTGGTACAATGAAAAGGGTTCCACAGTCTCGTCATAGCTTCATATCGCGGTCAAAAGTGAAATCAAATGAAATCAAAAAAAATCAAACATTAGGTGTTCCTCTAAGTTTGCTGAGAAAATCATCCAAGTAATTGTGTGTCAGCATTACGTGACTTGATCTGCTTGAGTGATGCTTGCATTCAAATTTCAATTAACATCCCCAACCTTGGATGGGTAGTTTAATCCTTCAGTTGTTTGCTATAAATGGAAAATTACCATGACCAGCAACACATTTGTTTGTTTGTTTCTGTTTTTGTGTTAAATGCTATAAATGGAAAATAACCATGACCAACAAAATAGTTGCTTGCTTATTTTTTTGTGATATAAATGCTAAATGTCTTTCGCCTGCGTCAGTAGCTGAGACCGGCCTCTCGCTTCGCTCAGGTCTGGTGGCGCTGATTCCCATCTATCAGGCGCCGGGGAGGGATGGGTGGCGGGCCCCAGTGATGTTTGTTGGTTTATAACCCATAGAAAATTGAGAAACCATAAGTAATCATCAGATAATCTTGGTTTATCTTAGTTATTATAAAATCTGTTGTAATCTCAATGGTATGAATAAATCTACCATAAGTGTTATAAGTGACCTGCTTCTAAACCAACTTAGCTGAATAGGGGTCACCGCATCGTATACACTGGGTAGTAAATCTATACCCAAGGATTTTTTTGGGGTTTAAGCCGTTTCAATCAGGGATATTTCACGACGTGGGCAATCCTTTCCAGGCGTGGTTTCATACGTTATCCTATTTCTTTGGCCATAAATGTGGATATATTTGCTAATAATCGACTATGTTTTGTTTGCAGTTGAGATTAAGGACCCGGCAAACCAGAAATTTAACATATTTCAAGTACCAATCGCCTTTTTGTTTTCGGTATTTGCTATGGCCATGACGAATTGGTAGTGGCATGCTGCCTTGCAAGGAGGGCAGGATGGACGAAAAAGGATATGCCAAAAAAAACAACAAATCGACGCCAATTACTGTAAGCTTCAGATTCCATATGTTCTCTATTTTGTCCCAGCTGCTTCAATTGAAATCTGCACTTGGCTGGGCTGACTCCACCAATGATAAGTCAGGAGCATCATTCCAATGTGCAATAATAATGTGCAAAGTTTGATCCGGATCAATTCCTGAGACATCAAACGTTTCATGGTTTGCTGGAAAATGCCCAATATCACAGATGATTGTTCCATTCAACCCTCCATTTATAGTGATTTTCCCAATTCCCATGATATTCCCATTAAAACCTCCATGGCTGCTTTGGGGATTTCCCAGCGCAAGTCCCTTCCAGAAGCCAAGGTGATCAGCGCTTTCCGTAGACAGCTGAACTGAGATGGGACCAGTGAACTTTGTGTGATGCCCGGGTGAAGCCTGGCTGATCAGTTGAAGGTGGTTCCGGGGAGCCCATGAAACTGAGAAAATCTTCTTTGAATCCGTAGTGAATTGCTAAATTGAATCTGGAAGATCTCAAGTCCAGATCCGAAGCTTGCGGTTGAACATCGACTGGGGTTACAACCCAAACCAAATAGAATTTGCTATGATGGAACGAAAGCTCCCCAACTGAAACAGCCGGTCGTTTTTAATATTCCGGGCTTGACATACCTCGCTGGAACACCCGTGTCATACCTCTATGCCAATTGCAAAACAAGCTCCCTGGTCAGTGAGTTTCATCAAATATCATCAAATCAACTAGCTTCAAAAATTGGCAAAGGACGGTAAAGGGAGAATCATCCACTCTGGTGATAGGTCTTTTGCTTTGGGCATGGGCAACCATGCCAAAAAAAATGCCCCTACCGGGATCCGGCAGTTCCATAACCGCCCCAGACATATTTGGCGTTGTTGTTTCACAGGGGGAATGAGAATGATGAGAGGGACCATAAATCAAGGAAGATTGTGGGAAAATATGAAAAATTATGGAAAATATGGTTTGACATGTCCAGTGGAGGATGCTAGTTTGGTTTGCTGGCAAAATACCAGCTGCAGCTCAATTTTCACACGACACTCCGCGTGCGTCGCTCCGATGTGTCTCGTGTTGCATTGATTCATTTTTCCGGATGCAAAAAGATTGCTTGAACGGCGGTAGTTGTGAGGTTTGGAGTTGGATTGGATCAATTATATACCGATTTCTTACTGCCAATGGGATACATTGCCAGCTGCACTATTTGGATCTCTCCAAAAAAAAACAAATCTTTACCCTCTGGTAATTTAACATAACTATTGAAAATTGCCATTTATAGTTGATTTTTCCATTAAAAATGGTGATTTTCCATAGTTATGTTAGTTTACCAGAGGGTAACCAGTGTATTTGGTCTGGGTCTTCACAACATCACCTTTTGAAGAGATCTGGAAGTTTGACCAAAAAGTGGGTCGATGAACATCATGGAAATGCGTGTGTCTGAAAGATATACCTTCTAAGTGTTCATTTTAATTTTAATGTATGGAAAGAGATGAATAGCCAGATGAAGGGTAGCTTATTTTCAGACAAACCCAAATGAATCGCATTGCAGGTGTCAATTATTGTGTGTGATTTTGTTTGAAGCTTCAGGATGGTATCGAGGCGAGGTGAAATGACCCCTGATCGGACTAGTAGCCAGCGTGACTGTAGGCCCCAGCTCAGGTGATGGATGCTTTGGTTCCCTCGGAAGCTTTTTCACCTTCCAACCGCGTTGGGGGACCCTTTTCATTGGGCGAAAACGGGCTGGCACGCACTGGTTTTACAAGATTGCCAGTTGGAGGCAGGTGGTTGGGTAGGAAGTTCCAGATTGAAGCAGTTTATCTAAGTTGTGGGTTGGACCATTGGAGCCGGATAGATTTCATTTCCACCACTGGCAGTTGTGAGTTTATTCTGTTCATGGTTCTCTTTGCACAGGTTGCTGCAAGGTTGTTACATCTCCTCGGGTACGAAAAAAACATGTTCAGGCTTGCTCCACAACCCATAGGTAAATGGGAGCCAGAAGCAGGGGAAAATTGAAGCTTTACCATGCCAAACGTATCAGGTGTGGCCAGGGAGCAATCCTCATGTTGAGGATAGTGAGAATAGTGCGGCCAAAACGCGTGTAAAAACTACCAACATGGCGCACGTTCATTTTGAATCAAGATTATGGGTATGCTAGTCCAGGCAACATGATCAACAGATATCAAAAGTCATTGGGTTTAAGGGCAAATTGAAACCGGACCCCCCTATATTTGATGGTCAAAACCCATGGTTTCCGGTTCCGATGTTCCCTTCCACCAATCCATTGAAAAAGAGAAATGACACCGGCATGGGGTCACTGCTGAGGTCGCGGCAATTTCGAGGTGAACCCGCCCTTTGCGCCCAAGATGATCGCGCAGACCAGAGAGCATTTGCCGCGAACCCAGGGGTACAGGTGCTGGGGATGATGACTTAGTGGATTGTTGCATTACATTGGTTTAAGTATGTTTAAGTAATCACTCTCAATCGATAATTTCCCAACTTCCAATCAATAGAACATGATAATCTCCTATTAATGTACTATATGTTTGGGAGACTCAATTATTAGAATATGAGAATCTCCAACTGTATGGTTGGGAAACTCAATTCGTAGCTCCAACTGGCTCCCCATTGAATGGGGAATATGAATGCCCCTAGCTCCGAACAGTTCCCTCCTAACCACTGGATTTGTTGCGTCTTTTGCGTTTAGTCCCAAGTTGATTGGCGATGCGAGCGGATGACTGGAATGTTTTTCGGAGTTTCAGCGGCATCGTTTTAATGAATGAAACCCAGCAAAAGTGTGGGATATGAAGCAAAGATGAGAGCAACCAGCCAGAACAACCATCCCAGGAGTTTTAGATGATGATGATGATGATGATGATGATGATGATGAGGAGGAGGAGGAGGAGGAGGAGGAGGAGGGTGATGAGGATGAGGATGGTGATGGTGATGATGGTGGTGATGATGATGATGATGAGGATGATGGTGATGAGGATGATGGTGCTGAGGGTGAGGATGAGGATGAGGATGATGATGATGATGATGATGATGATGATGATGATGATGGTGATGATGATGATGATGATGGTGGTGGTGGTGATGATGAGGACCATGATGGTGATGGTGATGGTGATGATGATGATGATGATGATGATGATGATGATGATGAGGATGATGGTGATGATGATGATGATGATGATGATGATGATGATGATGATGATGCAACTAGACAATAACTGGTTTTGATAGAGTTACACATAGCCAAAATCAATGGGGACTCTCAACCAACCTTTGATGATGCTGCAACTAAATCTGTCATTGAACTCAGGCATCGACTGCTGGAAACCACATCTGAGCCTTTGCGCTTCGTGCTGGCCTGGTGGCACGGTGGCGTTCCCAACGTGGGGTTTTCTCAACCCACTAACAATCACCCAGAAGGGCTGATTCGCAATCTCTTGGGGGGCGTCACTTCTATTTCTAACAAATCCCCATGATTTGTTAGTTCATACATACTTTTATTTGGGACCCCTAAATAAAGTGGATCTGCATGATATCGGACTTATCTGGGCAATATACCAGCTATTGACAACGAACATCACCGCAAATCAGGCAGCATCCAAGCATGGGATATTTCTTGACTGTTAGGAATGAATGAAAACGTTTAAGACCCTGGGACTCACAGATTCGCGGCTGTCAATTCTGGTACAGTAGCAAAACCGTCCCAATTGTTTCCCTTCCAATGTTTTTTTCAAGTTTGGTCCAAACCCAGAATGTGGAACCATAATATATGTATATATATATATAAATAATAAGTATAATGCATAGTTATCTATACACATTGATATCTATATATATATATTTATATGTATATATATATATATATTTATATGTATATATATATATTTATATATATATATATATATTTATATATATATATATATCGATTCTTTGAGGCACTTGGGTGCAAGGTTGGTTGATCATGGGCCCACTCCAAACGGTTGCGTTTTCATAACAGCGGTAGAATTGGATGGTACCCCCCAGTGATGTTTGTTGGTGTGTACTTAAAGTCCATCAACTAGTTGGATACTTCCACAACAATGTTGTAACTCAGCAATAAACCTCCAATCTTGGAGTTTTTTTGCCACCCATGAAAATGGTGATATTATGTTATTTTAGGGATGGTTTATTATTGGGTTTACCCTTTGGTAAACTAAGAAAGTTACGGAGAATCAGGATTAGTAACAGGTGAATCATCTATAAATGAGCCATTTTCCATAGCTACTGTGGATGGAAGAAATCCTGATACAGTTGGTAACTATTGGTTACTACTATGAGGAAACATCTACCAAGTGGTGCAGGATTTCTTCCATCCACAGTATGTGAGTTTACCAGAGGGTACCACATTAAGTCGTTAATCTACTGAACTCATAACCAACGTAGCTACCCTACTGGGCCCCCTCGAAGTGCAGCCTAAGGCAGTGGCTCACTGGAACCACCCGGAGGCGGCACCGTGAAGGGCGCTGGGCATGTCCTCGGTTGCGCTGAAGATGTACAGTAGCCCCGAAAAAGATATTACAAGTGGTTTAATTTATATCGATGTATCACGGTGCATCACTATTTGAGATGTTGATGTGCAATCTTGTCATTATGTTGGATTTTTGTGTGGCAATCGTGTTGGGAGTTGCTACAATCATGCACAAGAAGATGCAATTTAGCAATAGAAATTCTGCATGATGATACACGTTGTACTGCATAGGTGTATATATTCATTACACCGGTCAAAACTAAGGTTGTTATTGTACATACAGCATGAGATGCTCATGGCCCATGCATCGGACGACTCACAGCCCCCTCAGCTTTTTTCCACCGTCACAGGATTGATCGTTCAAGGTGGTGCCCCTCAGTTAAAAGTTGGTTTATACACCCCACTAAGTATATATATATATATATTTGTGATGATGATGATGACGATGATGATGATGATGATGATGATGATGATGATGATGATTATGATTATGATCATGATGATGATTATGATGATATATGTACCATAAACCCTGCTTATTGGATTTATAGATCAATTTAGCTAACGAACTGGGGTATCACCTTGTTGGAAAGGCGCTTACAACCTACGAATTAGTTTGGTGAACCAATCCAGTTCTTCCCTACGGATCCAGATACTTCCTTCAAGAGTCTCAGGATCAAACCCCAGTCGCACTTTCATAAAGAATTCATAGGCCATATGATATCAAGTTGGTTAGTTATAAAAGTTATATCCCATCAACTATCCCATTCATATCCCATTACTTCCCAGTTTTTACTGTTTATGAACTCCCATTCATAAGCAAAAACCGTACTGCGGTTATGAACCTTCATGAATGGGTTTGAACATCTATTAACCTCCCAGTATCAATACTTCCCTATATACACCTTAGTTTTTCTCTTGATGATGGATTAGGATTCAGATACTTCTCTGCCACAGGTGGAGGCATTGAAGTGCTCTCCCTTTGTGAAAGGATCCTTAGTGGTGGACAAGGAGCAACAGGCGCGGTTTGTGCGGCCGAAAAAAAACTCGGTCAAGCCGCAAGCGGAGACCACCCATGGTTAGCTAATTCTTTGGCAGAAGAATACATCATCAATATTCATAAATTCATAAGTTATCACCAACAGCTAAGATGCATGTTTGTAAGATTTTGTAAGAGGGTTTCCAAGATTGGCCATGGTATTAAGCTAGAATAAGCTAGATTTAATTTATACCCGGTTAATCTTGAAATTCAACTCCACAATATCCCAAGATGATGGTCTTAAGTCTTAAGCTAAGAAACTGGTGCCAGCCAGACTCTCCAGGGTTTTGTGTTCATGATCCTCAGTGCAAAATGATGATGAACCTTCTTTCAGATGTTATAAGATCCATTTTAATTTTGTGGTGCCAAACTGTTTCCACTGAAAGAATGGATGCTTTGACCTCAAAAAATACCCAAACTTATGGGGTCATTAACCTCAACTGCTCAGATTGTGATGGGGGAAACAGTGGGTAGTTTGACCCTGTGATCAGCCATAAAAAGAAAACGGCAGTATACACATATAATCACTTATTATGTCATATTCTAGTGCTAACCAGTTTTGAAATAAACTTTGACATTACTAAAAATACTAACCAGCTATATCCTAACCAGCTGTTGTGTCATCTAAGATTGGCCGTACCATGGCACCTTTGGAAAATGGCACAACTTTCCCATGACTTTGCGGCGCCTCCATGCGAGGTTTGGATGGATGGCCCTGAGAAACGCCGGGCGCGGACTCCGAAACATGTCCTTGCGAGTTGGGGTTGACATATTATCAGTGGGAAAAAATATTGGTGAATTTTCAGCCACTTATTTTGGGGATCAATTTACCTGTCTTTCCATCCATCCATCTATCTATCTATCTACCTGTTATCTTTCATTCCTTTGAGATTTTGCGGGAGACTTTTCGAGATGAAATCAAGACTCAGTTTCTTTGGAACATGTCTAAGATTAGCAACTAGAAGGAGATCATGCAGAGAACGCACCAAAAAAGGACGTGTAAAACGGGCATGGTGGATTTACCCCGGTCATGCAAAGATCTGCGTTTCATAAGTTGTGAATAATAGAAATTCCATGTCTTTTTGTGTATATTCAGGTGTTTACATGATTACCAGGAAGAGCAAGAGGGATTATACAAATACTTGTAATTACCAGAAATGTGTCCCAGAGATGAGTGCATGATGCGAAAATAGACCAGAAATGGATTTATCAAATGGGTGAATGATACGGAACAGATCCAAAAGAACGGACCTGGGTGTGAAGTTGCCTTCCTTTGAACTGGCAGTTCGAGGGTGTCATGGAGGGCGATTCTTCAACTGCGCATCTTAGATTTCCCCCCAAAAAAAGGATCCCAATGGCTTGACAGATGATTCTCCTACATGAATGGAACTGGGAAAGTCTTATTTTTTTCCAGGAAATAGATGAACTGAAGAGGATTTCAAAGATGTTAATCCAAGGTTTGGGATGATTCTGCGACTGGAAGTAGCCCATGCCATATGAATTTCATGGAATTTCTCGAAAAATGTGGCATATGCATATAGCGTATACCAGAAATTCCAGTGTTCACGGGAAACAATGATAACCCATCATAACCCATTGGATCTTTGGGATAACCCATTTTTCTCAGCTGCCTTGAACGAAGGCTCCCGTAGAGCTTCTCTTGTTGGTCCTTCAGAACGATGCCGCAGAGCCTGTGTCGCCCGGGGACGCAAGCGGAGCGATCTCCCCGAAACGAGTCCCTGCCAGTTTTCAGGGTAAACCGGATGCAGCCTTGGTGAGTTGTGCTTCGCAAATTTGGAAATGGAGAGATTTATACATGTTAATCCATATAGACATACAGGTTTCTTACAGATTTCTCATGATTGTAGAAATGAACTGAAGGGATCATGATATGTTTGGCCACCAGGATCTAGCTCCACCCTGCAGCTTGAGGCCAGAGCAATTCGAACGGCCTGGGAGCTAAGGCGGCTGGGGTGGAAACCACAGAAATCCACAGTGACAAGGCTTGAACACTTTCGCTGGTAAATTATGATCAATCAATGATAAATAAAATATGGATAAATTATGATAAATAATGATCTGACTTGAGTTGTACCAGTTGTACATGTGAAGTTTCACGTTTTCAAGAAAGCCAAGCAACATGAAGATGAGACACATTTCCCATCACTCTGTATTCCGGCACTACATGCGTCGTTACGGAGCAAAAGATAAACTGTCCCATTCTTGAAACAGCCCAAGTATCTTCAATAACTTGATAATTAAGTTTCAATGTGAATCCAACTATGTTCCCCTCATTGTCCCATTGCCTAAAATATCCGAACATATGAGTCGAGTCTCACTGGCGGTGTTCTGCTGCCGGAAAATTGTTGGGTTTATGGTGATTACAACCATTGTTTTGACACGTTTTGTTTGGTACATGTTGGATTGTTTGAACATGTTTGAACAAAGTTTGCATCATTTTTGCCATGGTTTCATATTTGTTTCCATTTATATAACTATGACTCTCGTTAGAATCACCCGCTCAACAAACATTTTATTGTTTTGTGTCCCAACCAGCTAAGAAAACAAACCTATGTTAGTCGCAGGCTTGGGCTCCACTAAAAGCCAACATCAAGTTCTGCGCGGTGGAAACGTTTCTGCCAACTTGTTGGCAGTACACCCATATCACATACATATATATAATACATATGCACGGATCAATATTATTCTTTATATTGTAATACATTGTTGTACATGTATCATTGTGCAATAGACAAAACTTGTATATTGATTTGTATATATATATATATTGATAATACACTATATTATACTATATTCTACACACTATGTTTTTTCATGTTTACAGTATGCATCAATGCCATATCCACTGTTCCCTCTCAGGTTGAGGCAAAGTTGCACCGGCGAGGCCGGGGGCCCGCGGCCTAAGAGGTGATGACAAAAATGTTGCACCATCTGTGTGTTTGTCATGCTGTATATTTAATATAAATATATACATATGTAGTATATATATATATATGTAGTATGTATATATATATATATATTGTATACACAGTAGCAGAATAAACATATAGTAGATGTGTTTCTAGAGAGGATATGTTAGATATTCCGAAAAAGACATTTTATGTTTATATCTCTACACGGCTTTATGATTTCTGTCCTCGGGAAAGTATAGGGTGTCTTATTATGTGGCCAGCTCAGTCACCAGCGGTTGATTATGGCCTAAGAGTTCGACAGTCGGGTGTGTCCCGCAACCAGGAGGGATGGTGGATCCATGTCGGAAAATGTCAGACCTTTGGTGAATGAACTATTGATCATGGATGATAATGATTGTTGATGGATTATTTATAGATTGATATACCCTAATGCTTCACATTAAAGTGCTAAGGCCCCCAAAACCACCCTCAAATACAGTCTCAGAAGGGGCTTGGAGCCGGAAATTGAACCGAGACCACAAGTTTGAAATTTGAGTCAATAGTTGTTTTGTTTTTCACTTGGACCCAGAATGAGGAAACCATCCTTAGTCGTCCCTTCCGATTCCCGGTTGTGCCAGGTACACTATTTTTACTGGGAATTTTTTTCCCCTTCCCCGGGGAATTTTAAAGAGGCGAGTCAAGAACGTGTAACCACACCGGTCCTTCGTTCGTAGGGAGCCAGAAAGGGAGCCAGCAAGCAAGCAAGCAAGCCAGCCAGCCAGCCAACCAGCCAGCGAGGAAGGAAGCAAGCCAACCAGCCCGGTAGCCAGCCAGGAAGCAAGCAAGCCAACCAGCCCGGTAGCCAGCCACGNAGCCAGCCAGCCAACCAGCCAGCGAGGAAGGAAGCAAGCCAACCAGCCCGGTAGCCAGCCAGGAAGCAAGCAAGCCAACCAGCCCGGTAGCCAGCCACGAAGCAAGCAAGCACGCAGGCGCGCATGCAAGCAAGGAAGGAAGAAAACAAACAATCCACCTACAAGAACACCTCTGGTCTTCAATCCAGCCTCAATACCCTTCAATCCAACTTCAAACAAACACCTGAAGCAACCCTAAATAAACCCTAAATAAACCCTAAACACAACCTAAGCCAACCCTAAAACCAACCCTAAATAAACCCTAAACCAACCATTAAACCAACCCTAAATACACCCGAAACCAACCATAAAACCAACCCTAAAGAAATTTTAAATCCACCTCAAAACCAACCCTAAAGAACCCTAAAACCAACCCCCCAAAAAAAATTAAATCCAACTTAAAACCAACCCTAAAGAAACCTTAAAAANAGCAAGCAAGCAAGCAAGGGAGCCAGCGAGCAAGCAAGCAAGCAAGGGAGCCAGCGAGCAAGCCAGCAAGCAAGCAAGCAAGGAAGCAAGCAAGCCAGCCAGCCAGCCAGCCCACCAGCCAGACCTTAAATAAACCCTAAACCAACCATAAAACCAACCCTAAAGAAACCTTAAATCCACCTCAAAACCAACCCTAAAGAAACCCAAAGACCAACCCTTAAGAAAAAGTCCGACTTAAAACCAACCCTAAAGAAACCCCAAACAAACCTTCAGCCAACTCCAAATAGGCACCAAATCGAACGAAAC
>BGPT01001473.1:45139-116036 GCA_003297045.1 Symbiodinium sp. clade C Y103
ACCAACCTTAAATAAACACCTTAAACCGACCCCAAGTAACCCTAAAGCACCCTTGAATAAACAGTTTGAATCAACCCTAAATAAATTCCTTAAACAAAATACATTCAAAACCAACAGTTAAAAGGCATCTTAAATCAGAAAATTAATCCTAAACTTCAATACCACCTGTAGGTGAAGACCCTCAACCAAGCCTAAGACAGAATTGGCAGGGTAGATGTAGGGGAGAGAAAACAGAATAGATCAGGAAAAAAAATCCCCAGGGCAGCGGAAAAAAATTCCCCGGCGCGATCCAGCACCGTTGTGCCAGGCCAAGCCTTTAGGACCACGCAAGAGGCCGATCCGTACCGTGCCGTAGCTGTTGAGCATGACTGGGGTATGACCGGGAAATTGAGTACCTTCTCAGGAAGTAGATGTAGTCCCAGTGTCAATGGATTGGTTTAAGGGAAAATCGAAACCGGAAACCTCTATATTTGATGGGAAAATCCATGGTTTCCTGTAAATTTTCCCATTAACCAATCCATTGAAAGACCCAGTGTGCAGAGGCAACGGCTGCGATCTCATCCATGGGGAACTGCCGAACTTTGATTGTCTTAGCTTCCAGACATGATCAGATGTTGCCGAGTTATCAGAAATGAGTATTGTATCTACAGACAGAGCACATGCATGTATGTATGTAATGTAATGCAATGCAATGCAAGGTAGTGTAATGTAATATAATGTAGTGTAATGTATTGTAATGTAATGTATATATATATATATCCGATTTATATTGTTTAGATATGTTTAGATTAATATTTAAAGCAGTTAAACCATGGCACTTGAGAACAACCAATCCAAAACCATGTACACAGCAAGCACTGAAGACTGGTGACCCATTGGAACATTCTCCTGGTACCGGAGAATTTGCACATGTGGAGACGATGTGCCTGTATCTTTCTGTACAAGTACCTGACGGTCTCCTCTCTATTTTCAGAGATTCTACCCGTTCTACCCAAAAAAAACACACACATCCATGAGGACAAACTTAACTCCCTTAGATGCTCCACTGACACTGCAGAGGCCTTTGGAGCCTCCGGAGAGAAGGTTGGAGGTTGGGGTCACGGTCTTGTTTGCTTCAGAAGGTAGAAACTTACCCTCTGGTAAACTAACATAACTATGGGAAATCACAATTTTTCATGGGAAAATCCACTATTTCTATGGCCATTTTCAATAGCTATGTTAGTTTACCAGAGGGTAGATTCATTTAATGAACATGATGGTTTTCTTACTGCTCCCTTCACGTCCACGCACCTCTCAGGTAGCTGAACATATTTTAGATTTTTGGGCGTATCGATAAAAAGAACAATTCCAAGTGCCAACCACTTCCTGACACACTATGTTTTTTTGGCAACTTGAGGATTCAGAAGCTATTTGGCGCACAAGGGTATCACAGTTCCGAAACTATCCATACTCGTCCATACTTCTCCAGAATTTGCCATGCTTTTCTCAGGGGTTCCGGCGCTTCCAGGTTCCTGCAACATTGGCAAGTCCCTGCAAAGACTCAGGACCAAAAACTGGTGGTTTCCGTCGTAGTGTCAGGTTGTCAGGCCGTTTCAAGTTGGGGAATACATTAAAGTATCCCACAATTGTCTTTTTTCCCTCCGGTAATCAAACGTGGCAATGAGAAAACCCTTACTGGAGATTTCAATGGGAAACCTACTGTATACAAGGTGGATTTTCCACCTAGCAACCTTTCATTGCCAGAGGGTAATGGGCAAAATGACCAGCAACTATGATTATGTATATTAAGGTACCTAAGTTTGAGACAACAGTGAGCTGTGACCCCTGGATTAACTGGACAGAAGACGCTATGATATCAAATTTGACTCAGGCTTCGTGATTTTACCAAAACACAAACATGACTCGGGTAAATCCAGTTGGGAGTTGAACTTATTAAGAGAGGAATTATAACCACTTCACAAAGACCTCACAGTGAATGGTGGTTGTCAACAAGGGCAACCACCCCCAAAATACTTTACCCGAGATTCATGGAAATTCACGTGATTGCAAGGGTCAGGGTCCAACCGGACGTTTGAAGAAGTACCAATGATCTCGCTGTTTTTCCTGCACAGAAGTGAATTTGAGCAGTTGAAAGGACAATTGCCAAGTCTCACGATGGGGAACTGCTTTGTTTGAATTAAACTAGATACTGTACAAATCTATCGGATTCGGGTATTGGATGTGTATCGAAAGAAAAAGATACTTCAAATCTGAATTGGTTTCTAGTTTCAGTATGTTTCAGACATTTGTGTGTCAAACTTCCCCTCCTATCTGAGATGTTCAAGCTCAATTGGCTGTAGCTTTGACTCCAAAATTTGACTCCCCAAAAAATCATGAGATTAGACATATTCCCAATCACTGAATCTCATTCCCCTAATATTAAACACCCCCTAGATGGTCCCAAATATGTGGTGTCATACCCCATTAAACCATGGTTCTCTTGGAATGTTTGCCGTATATTATAGTGATATCAGGGGGGTAGCATCAACCCATGTGTTTTACCCTCCAGCAATCAAAAAGGACAATGGAACATCCATCATTTATGGGTGATTTTTCCATTTAAAACCTCCATTTATAGAAGATTTTCCATTGCCAAGTTTGATTTCCAGTTCACCTCAACCTCGACCACTGCCTCTGCATATCTCTGCATGTTTCTTCGTGGCAGGGTCCGACCCCGCCGTAGCCCGGACGAAGCCGCCGTTGCCGCGGCCCGGGGGGATGCTGTGGCGAAAGCCACACTGGAAGAGGGTGAAGCTGAAACGTCCGGGTGACCCAGACTCCCAGCTGGGAAATCTGAGTCGGTGATGGGGAAATCCACTAGGAATCTCTACGGGACGATTCTTGTTTGGCCATTTGCGAATCAATGACTCTCAGGGGTCCAACAGAAATGTGGATTGAAGCACCAAAGATTGTGGATGAGGATATAGTGATCATGTGATATAATTGGATAATCATCCTGATCAGTTCTGTTTCAACCTCACTGCATCTCACTGATAGGCATCAAAACTGTGTGTTTTTTTTCTGATTCCAAACAGCCAATCCAAGGCCAAGGGAAGTGGATTGAAAACTGAAGGAGCAAAACCACGACAATGGGATCAGACTAGAACCTCCTGGAACTTATAGTGGCATTCTCATGACCTGCATGTGGTCCAATGCCCCTGTATGCCTCTGTGGTGTGCTTGTGTCACTAATCCTAGTTTGCATCATGCGTGCGAGTCTGTCAGTAAGGAAAAATGGCTTCCAGCGCTGCTACCCACCCTACTTTTTTTTGACCTGTGTTTTTTGTCAGAACATGTTTGTTTCATTGCCAAAAACCTGAAAGCAAGCATATTTTTGAGGGCGAGTTTCAGGTGTATGACATTTGTGGCCAAGTGACTAGGCTGCCACTTGATATCGTTTCGGTGACTTATCCAGTGGCCCATGTTGGGCAGCATCAGCCCTGAGATGTTGAAGCTGGTGATATCCCTCGTTTCAATGTGCTGTGGCCGTTGTGTTTTGTAATGGTCTTAAACAATCCATTTTGGCTCATACTCTTGACGGTGTTCATCGTCTTCATAGCCTTGATATCTAATATAATAGTCTTTCTTGATCATATTTAATAGGTTTCATAGATGTTCATCGCCTTAATCATGTCCAGTAGTTTGAATAGTCTTAAAAGTCTTAGATCCCCCATCCTTTGGCTTTGCCCAAGACAGGTTTGACCTGCTGGCGGCGGCTGCATGATGCCGCCAAGTCCTTCGCGTGGACAGAGCACGTCACGGCACGCAGATCCTGGCCGCTGGGGCGATGGCAGTGGTACCTCACCTTGGTTGGATCTAAAAATTCTAAAATGTTTGGTGTATCTTGAATTTGGATCTTGAAAGGGAATAGAGTTAAGATTTGGTAAATTGAGTTTGCTTCGTCATTCTTTTGGTACATCTTTTTGGTCGCATCTTAAACGAATAGAAACTCTCATCAAAAAGCTTTCGCGATGATCCCATCAGCCTGTGCGGATCTATGCGCCCCGTGAGGATGTGGCTTGATGGTCGAATCCAAACCAATTGTTTTCCCCTGTGCCATAAACAATACTCAAATGGCTATGGCTCCCCAAAATCAACTGATTCCTTCAATTTGATCCAATACATTGCAAAGCGCAGGGACCGGAGTACTTTATGCCAATCCAACGTGGAAAGCACCCAGTTGTTATGTCCCAGCCGGCAATGCTAAGAATCCGTGCCAGGACGGCTGGCATTCGCGCAACATGCGTTTCTGGGCCAAGGCCACGTGATTTCTGAAATGTCTGGCCCTTCTACCTGACTTCGGCAACTCATCATGAGTTCATGTCTATGCATTATTTTTTGTTTCAGATTGCTATACCACCTGCCGTGATAGATGTATCAGCAATAGACTTCCGATGACTTCAGTGTATTGCGCCGTCAGCATCCACGTCACCTCGACCAGCGCTTCGTGAGTCCTGATTTATGGCTACAAAGCACCCAATTATTTGTTCAGAAATTTGCACGTCCGGAAAAATGGGTGGGACTATTAGATCTATTAGCAAAGCCCCCGATTTCATGTGAAAAAATGAAAATATGGTTTCCCGGAGATTTTCCCTTTAACCAACCCATGAAGTCCGTTGATTTCGTTGTGGTTTGGACGCAGGAAGCTGCTACTTTGGATGGGATGACAGGAGGCCAAATTCATGGGGAAAGTCATGTTGATAGACCATTACATGTGTATCATTTTGATGGGACAAATGATGATAGACCATGGGATTTGACCTTCAAACATGGGCATATTCAACATAGATATCCTGACACTGCGATTTGGATGATGAACAGGATTATGTGTGGTTATTTTTTGGAAATCAAACGTGACCGGCTGGCATATCATGTTTGAACGGATGTAAGGTCAAGTAAGCGAAAATCCATTGCGAGGTTGCCATGGCTGCCAGAAGGGGTACCATCCAAGCAGCCAAGCCAAAAGGGATGGTTCCTAAAGGTAAAACCCTTGGTCCATGTTTTGCGGCCTTAAGACGCTAAGAGGGACATGTTCATATTATATAAACAAGATCAATATTTTTTATCAGAAATCTGGTGCTTCAATCCGTTCCAGGATTCCACTATCCTACTTCAGGTGTTGGTTGACTCGCTCTGTTTCTCCAACCTTTCTTTTGTTGTGGGGTGGAGGGGGCGCACTGAACCCCTGTCCCTTGTACCAATCCTGGTGCCTCCTGGTGAGAGGTGGAGTCTCTGACTTGGACTTGGCCTTCAATCAGAAATTTCTGAGGCAGCTAGGGAAGGTGAAGCACGAGACTTGTAGTGATATGTCAATATAGAGTTTAATATCATTTAACATTAACAACATAATACATGTATATACATAATTATATATGTATATACATATGTATATACACGAAACAATAGATATACAATGATATACATGATTTTATATATACATACATATCAATACTATGTGTATATATATATATATACAGATACATATTACTACTATCTAAATACATATATATATATCTATATAATACATACATATGATAATATGTATATATGTATGATATGTATGTAAATATGACATTAAACAGTTGGGAAACGGGAGTTCAACCATGACTACGGTGCTGATTTAAGCCTTCACTGATGATTGGTATACCAACTAGGGAAACTGTCTCCGCAGTCGAGAGCAGACTGCAGAACCTGGCAATTCCCCATCAACTGAGTCCCTCAATGGATGGGAATTGAACCAAAACGCCTTGTTTGTGTAATTTTTGTAATGGGGGACTATTTCATTGACATGATTGCAGGTATCCAAGATTATATATAGCCACCGAAGCCGAGTCAGATTACCAGGGTTCAATACGGTCCATGTGGTTTTGATTTTTTGGCAAATGATTCGCCATTTGAGTGGCAACACAGCAGGTTCCAGGGTTCCTCCCTTCCGGCTTTCAGGGCCGACAAAAAACGACGCACCACAACGAGACCCAGAGATTGAAATCCAATAGTCACTGCTGTTGGGAATTAACCAACAAAAATACTTCTTTAAAGCTATCCGCTACCACTAAAAATGTATAAACATGTAATATGCATGGAGAATGTGGGATAGATTGAATCACTGAAGGTGCACCAGAAAGCAAAGGGGTTCTCGATCCACAAGCTCCTCGCATTTCCGGCTGATGTGTAACAAACCAATTAGGTCCACTTCAAGTACTGTTTCTGGTTCGCTTGATTTTGCTATTGCGAGCTGACTAGTTGACTGATTAGTTTGTGGGGATACAGTAGGTGTTGAATTCACCATCAGATGTTGCTTGAGTTTGGCATGTTATTTGTCATCCATAGCTGAGAGGATTGAGTGGGTTGTGAAAAGAGAGTTCCCCAGCTGACATGTCAGTTTGAGTCAAAAACTTGACAAAGAAACACAATGGTCAGATTAAAGCATTGGAAAGCCATTCCATTCAGAGGTAGATCTCTTAAACCCTCACTTGTTTTGAGTGAATCTGGTTGAGCCGGTTTTTTCGACCCGTCATCCAGGCTGGAAAATTGTATGTTCAAAGGAATCCCCAAGTCCTAAGTCCAGTGGTTTATCATTGTTTTCCTTATTAAACTTGTATAAACTTGTCACTAGTTCATCCATTTTGTGGGCAAACCCATAAATGACTTTCATTGTAGCTGCTTCTACCCCAGCAGTGCTGGTGAATATCAACACGTTTCATGTTCAAAATACACATACCGTAGTGCTCCGAATCCCCTCTGAGAAAGTGCTTAGGCCCCATAAACCACCTCCAAATACAGTGAAGGTGTTTGGAGCCCTAGGGATTATCGATAATGTGTTCCCATGTTTGCATCTATGGACAAACCCAAGTGCATGTTTTTCATTTGACATCATTTAACAAAAACAGATACACACAGTTGTTGAATTGTTATGATACCTAAACACTAAAAACTGTTTTGTCATGTCCATTTCCACCCTCCATTCACTCTTTGGCAACATCTTGGCCCATCAACGCGGCAGGCGCTTGTGCCGCGCGCGAGGCAATGCCAAAGGTCGCTTTGCCCGCGCCCTGGATGTCGGTGCTGGGATCGGTGCGGATTCCCAGAGGTCGGATGGGAAAACACAAAAAACAAATCACGAAATACAATAATTATGAATGTTACCCTCTGGCTATTTAACATAGCCATGGAAAAATCACAATTTTTAAATAGGGAAATCACCATTTAAAAATAATCTATTTCTCTGGGCCATTTTCCATGGCTATGTGAAATAACCAGAGGGTATTATACCCACGTCCCACCAAAATCTCCCTACCGACTGGGTTCTCAGGTCGACTGGCTCAGCACTTGCTGCGCCCTGTTTGCGATGCCGTGGACTTGTGCCTCGGCAGATCTCCCATGGTTTTTGGTGCCGGAAAGGTATGGTTGTGAATGGTTCATGATGATTACCCTCTGGTAATTTAACCCACAGGACGAGGGCCCGAAGGGACAACCCCGAGAGCGGAGCTAGCAACCCATTGGTCCCATCATCCTGGTGCCAGGGAATTTCCTTTTCATAACAACATGGACGTTTGCCTACAGGCTCGAGACATGGAGTGTTGGAATAATAGAGATTGGTATAATTTATATACCATTGCAGGCACGCCTGCTGATTAAGAGCTACTTCTTGCCTCCTCGCGACTTGATAAAGCTCGAAGAGACCACTTGGGCAGAGAACACCAAGACAAAAGAAAGGAATCTTGCCATGTAGGGTTTACAAAGGATATAAAATCCCCCGGCCCCATGAAACATATACGCATACTTCTATTANCCCCGGTCCCATGGAACAAATACGCATGCATACTTCTATTAGGGTTTCATTGAAGGGTTTACGTAGGGTGTAAAATCCCCGGGCCCCATGGAACTTTCACGCATTCTTCTATTGTAAGGGTTTTGTTGAAGGGTTTACATATGTGGAGAAGTGCACATGGCTGCGGCAAGATGACAAATGAACACTCCGGACTCGCCGAAACAGTGAAAAAGTGAAATGGCCGAAACGCATGAAGTCCGCAAAAGGTTCACTTTTCCGACGGATTTTTCCAAAAATTCGTCCTAGACCACGCTAACCCACAGATGTACCAGAGTCATAAAACACTGCACCTGCGCAAAGAAATGAGCCTCCCAGTGACGTTAATACGACCATTCCGGGACAACCCCCAGTCCTGCCCGTAATTTAACATAGCTATTGAAAATTGCCATTTATGGATTTTTCCATTAAAAATGGTGATTTTCCATAGTTATGTTAGTTTACCAGAGGGTAATGGATGGTAATGATGGTTAATGATGGCCATGCATTGATGGTTAATGATTAATGATGGTTAATCATGGCTAGTTTTTTGATGATTGATGGTCTCACAGGATTGCAACTGAGTCCATATATCAATGGCCATTTCAGGATCAATTGGAGATACTGTACCTACCATTTTCTTCAGGTCTATGTCCAACATATGGCTTTATACTGTACAGTACCTCCAGTTTAGGTACCTGAAATGGTCATTGAGATTACCGTGCAGCAAACTCACATACTGTAGCTGTGGGAAATGGTCGTTCATAGATGATTTACCGCTTAAAACATGTGATCGACTAACTTAGCTATGGCAAATTCACTGTTTGATAGGTATATCGGCCCGCGGTATATTATCTAGAAATTGGCCATTTTCCAGAGCTATGTTAGATTACCAGATGGTAACAAGTGCATAGAATGGAGAAATGGCATCTCTGAATAGATATGGGACATGGGAGAGATTTCACTGGTAATGATAGTATATATAGTTATCAATGGATTGGTTTAGGGGAACATCTTAAACAGTGGGGGTTCATGGAGGTTCATGGAGTCCTTAAATTCATTCCAGGACAGCCCGGGCTGGATTTGGGATTCAGCCATATTCAACCAGATTCATGGGAGATTTTTCCCAGCGGAGTTAGAGCCATCACAAAAACTATGATGGGTTCCAGCCTGTCCAGAATTGGTATTGAAGCTGCCAAAGATGAGGATTCAATGATGATCACTTCCCAAGGGTTGTAAGAATGTTGAGCAGCTTACCTATCTCTTGCTAGTTGCCATCTAGATATGCGTTACAGGGATCTGAGAATCAAGATCTGCTAGGTTTTCGGTTCAATTCATGAATGGCCTTGGCCCATGCTGTTGTCAATTATGCTTAGAGGATTGAAGATTTCAGAAGTTTTTTTCACCCATGTTGGTACTCCCCCAGTGCCTGATGAAGCTCAGCCAACAGCTCCCATTTGGGGATGCCTGGATCAGGTTGGAACCGGTGGACAAGCATTTGGAGACCGCCAAGAAGACCTTGAAGCCATGGCAGCTTGACCGGAGCCACCACCTTTTGGAAACCATTGGATGAAATGACTCAGCAGACCTCAAGGTGGCCCAATAAAATGGATGCGGAACCATTGAAATAACATGAAGATTATACAAACTATGTTGATGTAGAAATAGGGGTACGAGATGGTACGCGAGGTTTGATGAATGGCGATGTTCGAGATGGTGTCAAGCTCAAACAAGTTCAACAAGATAATCATCCTTTGTTTCTCTTACACACTTGAGGTGATGCTCGTTTTTGCAAGATCTTGGTATACCAATATTCTTTGGTGGTATTCACTGCTATATCATGCTATATCCATGTTACTTAGTGGTTGAGTAGATGGTCAAGAGGGATCGTCGAAAACTATTACTAAAATGGTCGGACAGTTCAGAGCATTTGCAGATGGAGGAATTCCCCATGATATTCAACATGATATTTCCCATGATATTTCCGTTGTTGGTCAACAAAGTTGTAACACCCGGCTCCGAAATCGAAGATCCGGTTTGTTACGTAGTCGCCTCCGTGGACCGGTGAGTCCCAGATACCGATGGCTCCCAGCGAAGCAGTGACAAAGTTGGACAAACACGAGTCTCATGAGTACATATTGTACAGCTCATGAACAGACGGACAATATATATATATACATCATAATGTTTGTATGACGTAGTTTTTGTTTACACATGATATGTCAATGAATATTTATACCTCACGGTGCGACGTGACTCGAGTGATGGGAATTGAATTGGGATAACTATCACCAAATCAGTAAACTATTTGTTATTTCCAGATGTACATAGTTCCTACCTGATTTTGACTGAACAGCGGCTACTTAAAAATCTCATGATTCATCAGTGTGTTCAACAATCACTATGATTTCTGATGTAGCCAGATACATATTTAGGGAATTTAAGGAACCCAACTCCACAAATATCGACCGTTTTGTTGAGCACCCAGCACGGAGGCCCGGGGAGTTCTACTGCTGCACGCTACAAGACTTCGGGAGCATGGGAACGGGGTTAGGAGATCCCAGGGGTAGGGGAGATTTGAGGGAGGAAACCTGGTGTTTTGACTCATAATGGAGTATAATTGCATGTATAGTCAGTATATAATCAACCATAGTTAGCAAGTCGGATCTGACATAGATTGGTAAAATGTTGGTTTTGCTCAGTTGTGTGAGGGCTTTAGTGATGTTTCATGGGGAATTTCCGCGGTTTGTAGTTTCAAGCTGAAGCTTTATGATTGTTGTTTTTTTTTGTTCATATCATGATATATATATATATATATATCATAATATATCATAATATATCATAATATATCATAATATATCATAATTTATCATAATATACAATAATATATATTATGATATATATATATATTTATTTTGGCCTTTCAACTTCCCTTTGTGAGTCCGGGATAACACGTGAACTTCACCGCCCAGGCCAGTGACACCAATCAGTTTCGTAATGTTTCGTACCATTCCATACATCGTGGTTGGGATTACTACGTATATATATATATATATGTATATATGGTAGCATGAAATATGGTTCTATTGTGTAACAGGGTTTGTTTTCTTCATTTTTTTGTGACAATCGAAGATGAACTGCTGGCTAGTGTGATGCTTGATCCTTAAAAACAACTACTTTGGAGGACTACGATCTCTCGGTTGTTGGTGTTCTTGTTTCACAAGCAATCCAGCAGAACAGATTCAAATGAATGATATCGAATACTGGTAGGTGCACCTGACCACTACCACTGAAACCACCACTCCAAGAGCCAAACTTCTCAGTCCCAGATTTCAAGGCTTCAGTCTTACCTGGCTTAGTCCAAACTCTGGAACACAGGAGGATGGGATTATAGAATATTATAGATATCATTCCCAATATTTTCCTGTAAGAAGTTGGTGGTCCCCAATACATCCCCATTACTTTGGTTAGTCCTAATGATACCCAAACCTTTTAAAATCACTGGATTGGGTTAAGGGATAATATACAGGAAACAATGGATTTTCCAATGAAATAGAGGGGTTTCCTGTAAAATTTCTCTTAAACCATCCCAGTGAAAACAAAATGCCACTTCATGCGTTTAGGGCTGCCCCATTCCAACTGCAAAAAAAAAGACAGCGCCCTCAGGCGGGACATCTATGACTTGGTTTGGTGCCAGCACTTCGGCGAGTTTGCTGGGATAGAACTATGGGTTACTACCCTCTGGTGAACTAACATAGCTATTGAAAATGGCCATTTATAGTGGATTTTCCCATTAAAAATGGTGATTTTCCATAGCTATGTTAGTTTACCAGGTACCCAAATAGCTGGATGGTTTATTTCATGGAAAATCCCAATCTAGAAATGGATGAGAACTGGGGGTACCCCTATGACTTAGGACACCTCCATATAGTGTATATGTTGATGATTATAACTTATAACTTATGCCCTGTAGCTATGGGGAGAACCAACTTTCTTTGGGAATTTTATTTGGGGATATTTGGGAATCATATCCATAATCACGTACCTCTATGACATGAAACACCCCAAATGTATGGTCCCAAATATGTGTAAACCTCTACTCAATCATTGTTTCTGCGAGGTGTTCATATTTGGGGGAGGGGCTTAGGTTACCTGTTTGATATTTGGAACTAGTTACTGAACAGTATATGATGTGGTTTATACCAATCAAACATAACTGGGGAGCGCCGCCTTAGGAAGGTTTAAGCCTTTTGGACTGGGATCAGGATATCAGGACGGATAGATTTCTGTTGGTTTCCAGCCAGGCTAATGCACAATTGGATTCATGGTCGACGTTAGTCGATAGTGAGATGGGGTTCAAAGTAGCCACTTATAACATCTGGTTATTTAAGATAGCCATGGAAAATTGCTAATTCTGGATGATTTTCCCACTAAAACCTCCATTTGTAGGGGATTTTCCATGGCTATGTTAAATAACCAGAGGGTATAACATCTGGATAATTCTGGGATGATATGCTCAACAGAATCCTTATCCGGGGGTTCTGTCCTTTCCCCGTAATCAGACCTTCGGGCACCAGAATACCTGACCTTGGCATTTACCCTTTGGTAATTTAACATCGCTGCTGAAAATCACCATATTTATAAACTAGTTCGTAGGTAAATCATCATTGTCCAATTATTACTATAACTACGTTGAATTGCCAGATTGTCCAACCGCTTTGCTGAGTGCTGAGATTCGAAGACGACCGAAACTTTTGTGGAGGGTTTAGATGCAATTCGCCGATTCCCAGTTTCAGGAGAATCCAGGAACAAAAAGTGGTTATACAATCATAGTAAAGAATGGTAAAGATGAATGATTGGTCAACAAGAAGTGGTTATGGATATGATGGGATACATTGTGGTAAACCCAATGCCATAAACCATTCCCAAAATCACCACAGGGTTGGATTGAAATCGTCCCCAACTGGTGTCAATTATTGGGTTTACCACATTGAACATATGGTACCCCATTCCATGCAGTGTTTTGTCAACATGTTCCCCATGAAAATTGCCACAATTGTGGTATATCATATTTTCAGACACACCACAATGACGGCTGCAGTCACAGCCATGAGATATTCTATCAGTAAATCACAACTGGAAACTAGTTGCTGTGAGTGCACATCCCGACGTTCATCGCCACCAGCGACTCCATTTGGCATCAAAGTGCTCAAAATGGTCCCAGAATGAAGACGTTGTCCAAGTGTCCAATCTTCTAGATTTACTTCCCTTCGGATGTATATTTTCAGATATGTCTGCAAAATTCCTCCGTATGGAAGGTATGTATACCCATGCCACTGAAAGTTCTCAGCTAGGCAATCAACAATTTTTGTTAAGTGAACGCATGCGAACACTGTTTCTTGAAGGTACCATCACATCAATCACATCAATATGGTGGTTTCCTAAAATGGGGGTGCCCAAAAATGGATGGTTTATAATGGAAAATCCTATCTAGAAATTGATGATTTGGGGGTACCCCTATGACTTAGGAAACCTCCATATGATCCCGGAGATCTACCCGGCTTGGCTTTCAGCCCAATGAGGTGGGTCTTGATGTACATCACCGACTCAGATGTGCGATACCTCAGCACAGGCTGATCATCCCATAGTTTTGCTCATGCATTGTCAGTCAAGGTGGTGGCCTTTCTGCAGCGCCTCGCAACGGCTTCCTTGGCGTTGGGGCACCCAGTGCCCTAAAATTGGAACCCGACAGCTGGGGCGAAGGGCGAAGGGAATGCTATCGGTTGCCCTTATCGTTGGCTCAGTTGGTTGAACCAAGAAGATTCATTAGCATTTGGGGTAGATAATATATCATGGTATATCTATAGTTATAATGGGGTTGGTTTAGAACTACCGGGGGCACTACCCTCTGGGAACATGAACAAGCCAAATAACGCAGATATTGATCAAAAGAAGTAAAATGTTGTAGCAACAAAGATGCGGAGTTCAGTAGAATGAAGTGGTCAGCTAGTGAATCAACAAGCTGTTTAGAACTCATTCAAGAGACGGGTCCTTGATGAACAGTAATGCTGAATTCGAGCAACACATCATTTTCCAGATGTATTGCAATTAATACGCTTGAAAATCGCGGCTGACAAAAACATGGCGCTTGAGTAACTCACATAACTCACACTTGCTTTTGCTTGGTGGTAAGCATATTGTACCTTCCATGCATTGTAAAACGGATGAGTCATTCACGGTGCCCCAAAGACCACCTTGGCCAAAAACATCGTGGAAGGTGTATTTCATGCCTCTAACGTTGGAAGCAAGTTCTCATGATTTCACGGTGATAGACAAGTATATAGCATATTTACATGCTGTACTATGAGATATATGCTTGCGCTGCTTGATTCTTAGATACATTTTGTTATCAAAATCATGACGACTGAAGTACCAGAGTCTTGGAAACTACGCGGTCGTGAGATGATTCTCTGAACATGAGGCCCGCTGGCACCGTGGTCGTGAAGGCTGGGTAGAAAAGACATGAAGAAACTGTGCAGCTCTGTGGTTGTTTTCCTTTGAAATGATCCACATTCATGGTGGATGTTGGATTGTCCATCTCTGAATGTTTACTGGTAGGCCACTGGATGAAATAAAATTGAATTCATTTCGGGGCAAAACATTGGTGGTTTTTGATGTGGTGGGGGATGATCCCAATTAACTTCACTGATCACCGAAGTGACTCGAATTCGTCGGCGAGCTGGACATGGCTAAGAGTAGCTAGAAAGAAGGTGCACAATACCATTTTTGCGCATAAACTTAGGGTCTAAGTATGTCTAAGTACTCTGATATTCAAGTGGATTGAAGATGTTTACCAGCATGGATCAGGCAGCTTGCATGTTTTTTTGGTCTTGGACCAGATTTGGTTGGAGACCTTCTCCAACAGCTGCCTGGCGATATCCAATCTCCATATCAACCAACTTACCCTTTGTCAATCTGTTGCACGATTAGCTATGGAAAAAAACACCACTTCAAGAGGTACAGTAGATATGTATAGGTAGATTATCTATACAAAGGCCATTCTTCATAGCTGTCATGACAGGCTATGACAACCAGAGAGGATTGGTGGGGATGGCTCAAAGCCACCGGGATCCTCCAAGCTATGTTTTCAACCCGCCAGGAAAATGTGGCGCAAGAAAGTGAGAAGACTCAGACTCCGGGGAACACTGTGGGGGTGGCCACTTGACACCTGGAAAGATGCCATGGCCGTCACGGGGGACAGTTTGACTTATACTCAGTTTGTGTTTGTAATTTGCGAGGGAGGAATGCAAATGTTTTCGGTGAGGAATGATTTTTGATGGAGACTTGGGCTACCAAATTGGGATCATCATGGCGATGTTTTTGGTATAGGCGTCCCGATGTCCCTATAAAGACAGGAACATGCCATCATCAACATGACCATGTGGCAAACCTAATAATCAACCACTTTCTTGAGGGGCAAAATAAACAATTAGTATTGGGTTAGAACTGGACTCAAATGCGTTACTAGATTGATTGGGCTATAAACTTGATACTTATTCAGTGGGGGTGAAGCACCATGTTTTCATTAATTTTCAATAAACGTTACCCTTTGATTATTTAACATAACCAAGGAAAATGGCCAAATTTATAGCTAATTTATGATGATTTACCTATTCTATATTATAAATGGTGGATTTTTCCATCGCTACGTTAGTCATAACCAGCAGGTAAACATCGCATGAAAATCTCATCACCAAAACACCTCGGCCGTCCAGGGGTTGGTTCCTACTTTGACGATGAAGAGGGTGAGCTCTGGCGCGGCGAAGCCCAAGGAACATCGGGGGCCCCCAAAGGATGGGGAAGTTGGTTGAACTAAGTTGGTGAACTAGGGCTTTATGGGGGATATAACGAACGAACATGAACGAACTATAGGTAATGGAGGTTATATACCTAAGTTTTAAACCAATAAACATAACTGGGTGGGCCCACTATAGACTATTGTTATTCCTTTTTGTGGGGTGATCTTTCAAGTTTGCGGCTTGCCCATGTCTACGATTCCTTGAATGTGTTGATGGTTTTTTAAAGTTGCATGATGAAATATTTTGATAGGCAAGTCAAGGCGGCTGAACATGTGTGCAGAACCCTGCCCAGGATTTTTAAAAGTATTGGTCTGAGCTTGAATTTGAGACTATTCCAGTAGCATTCACAGTGGTTCACTTGAGCACTTCGCACTAACCCCACTGCCAAGCCACCAAAAAAAAACGCCGTCACAGGCGGCGATGCCTCGCGACCCTCGCAACCCATGTCCGTGCTGTGGGGGGCGTCCCAGGGCTGCGGGATTTTACCTGTGAAATTGTGGATTTCATCAGCAGAAAGTGGGATTCAACTGAGATACCCTCTGGTTTCATCAAACGTGGCAAGCTGGGAAATCCCCGAACTAAATGGAGGGTTTAATGGGAAAATCACCGAACTAAATGGTGGATTTTCCATTGCCATGTTTGATTACCGGAGGGTATTGATTGGCCACCATTGAAATTCAACCAGCGTGGCGAATTTCAATTTGGCGGGTCGCACCTCAAATCGCAGAACATGTCTGAGACAAGTTCCATGGAAGCTCACTGGGACAAGATTCGGATATTGGACATGATCCAAACACACCTTGGAAATCCTTGGAATATTATATATGTTGCAATCCCGACAGAAGGATTAGACAAAAAATCTAGCATATCCTAACATGTTGTTTTTTTGTTTGTGTGCGCGTTTCAGGTAAGGTTCTGAGTTCGTCCTTTCGACTGTACATGATGTTTGACCTTGGAACATCCATCGACCAAGCCAAAGGTGGTCTTAAACCAAGGTATGGGTTTTACCATACATTTTTATACATCCTTATGGCCTTTTTGAAAACACCACCACCAGCAGTGGCGGCATCATCATCATCATCATCATCATCATCATCATCATCATCATCATCATCATCATCATCATCATCATCATCTCGACACAACTTGCCCCGCACCTTTGGTTTCAGTGTCGAAAATTAAGGCGAACACCGCAGCACTATGTGAAGCTCTTCAAAGAGTCTGGGTCCACGACTCAGCATAAGATAGCTGACTGTTCATTGCTTGATAAGGACTGGGAAAGGCATTGTGGAACGTAGTTTGACATAGTTTGACCAATTTTGGAATTGCTGAACAATAGTTGACAATGATTCGCAGATGGGAAGTATGCACTGATATCATAAATACTACACTGTGCATGTGCATGTAGGGATTTGGCTACCAAATGAAGCATAACTACTCTTAGCATCACTTGCATCCACAACAGCTGACAGACTGGATAAATTGTTATAAGATGTTATAAGATGTTATAAGTTAAAGGCTTAATTACAGTTTATTCTTATCTGGACGCTGAATTGAAAGCTGGTGTTTTATAGCTTCATTCGCTCCATTTCTTCTTTGAGATAGAAAGTCGACTCTGGACCCAGAAGTTCTTTTGATTGCCACAGTCCCCCCAACAAAATGAGAAGTTTCTGACAGGGCGGTATTTCCCTGTTTGTAAAAGCCAATGGGTTTATTGACATTGGCTTGACTGTTTTGCATACCAGATATGAAAATCCCGCTGTTCAGATGACAAGACGCTCCGCAAGTGTGTCGCTGAAGATTTGGCATGTTGAAAGGGGCTGCCCGCAGAAGGGTTTTGACCCGTATCCATATCGTTTTGATGGTCTGAATAATTTGTCATCTCCAGCCCCATGTAAGATGATCCCTTTTGCCAAGAGTAGTTTGACACGATCGTCACTTTTATTATTGGTTGAATTAGATATATCATGTTCTACAAAATAGTGACATATAATATAGTATCACATATTCATTGAGTATGTATGTATATATATATATAGTGTTTTATGGAATGCTTGTTCTATTCCATATCCTTGCCCTGTCAGCAGTCATAGTTTGCCCAGGATTTTCTGGAATCCCAGGAATCGGGTCAGGGTCATCATAGAAACCATCCACTTTTGGAGTGCCGAGATGACCCTTGACCCTTGACCAACAGTTTTTAATAAGTACTTATATCATATCCTTCATGCCCATAGTTTTGAGATGTCATATGTTTTCCAAAAAAATATACTGGTATATGTATATATGTATGGGAATAGATTGGATATTATATCACATTATACTTGTTGTGTCGTATAACAAAAATACTTCTAATTAAAGATATAATACAATTGATATGTAAACGTTCCCAAGGAAGAGTGCACATGACTCCTGGCCCTGTTCAGAGGAGTCTCTGCAACGAAGTGTTGGCTCCCTATCGTGGAGCTTCCATTTGTCCGATTCTGGAGTACACTTTGGGTGATAAGCAAGGGCGACCATGAAGGACGGGAAGACCATCAAGTGGGACAAAGCACGCCTTCCTGTCCGGCGCACCCACAAGCTTTGGCAAAAAACGGGCTACGCTGAAGGTGCTCTGGCCTACGAGTTGACACACTTCACTATGGCCCACGGGGCCGGAACAGTTCTAGCTGCTTCAACACACCCGACCATTGCAATGAGTTTACGGAGACAACTACCTGCACAGCACCTTCGCGCTTTTGCTGGACCTGGAGCTTTGCGCACGCATGTGCGCTTTGCAAGAAATGAAGGGCTCAACAAAATTGAACGATGCTTCACACAAACTTGGCCTGAAACTCTTTGAATGGTCCGGTGGTGTTCCAACATTTGCAAACAAAATTTCAGAACACCTTGGGACTGACGTCAATCTCCGAGCTGAATGGTTGTGCGCGCACTGGCCGCCGAATTTCTGTGCATCCCTCAGCTTTTGTGCCGGCGTGCGTGGTTCCTCGGAATGGCAGATGCAATAATTAAACCGGGAGAGGAACTGTTGATGCATGCACCAGTGTGTATGTATACTTTTAACCTACCCTCTGGTAAACTAACATAACTATGGAAAATCAGAATTTTTAATGGGAAAATCCACTATAAATGGCAATTTTCAATAGCTATGTTAGTTCACCAGAGGGTACACATTGTCCCTAATGCACTGCAGGTTTGAAGTCGTGATGCGTCGCAGACAGTTTTTTTCGGAGGATGAAATGTGCCTCGGCCTTGCGTGTGGGGACGCGCCACTGGTGTGATGGGTGATTATATATCTGTCTTGTCTTGTCTCCTTCGAAAAAAAGAAACGAGTTGTTGGATTTTTCTTTTACACAATGACCAGGCATCGTGTTTTACCCTGCTTGTTTGAAACGATTGTCAGTCAATATGGTCAAGTATTATCTTGTTTGATACCAGAAAAACGACGGTTGAATATTCAAAAATTGCAAGCCAATTTGGTGGGTCCATAAAGATACCCCATTTGTTGACCCATGCCTGTATATCATTGTATATCCCCATGTTTGGTGCTGCATACCCGCATCATTGCTGGCTAAGCACATCATCAGATCCTCATGTTTGAAGATGTTGTTGATGCTTGCTAGTCAGTATACCTATGCAGTCTGGTCAATATACACTGCAGTCCTTTCTGATGTTTGTTTTCTCCTCTATTCTTCAAAATTTAATGCTTAAGTTCTTGTTAGTTAATATCCCCATGGATTCCCATGACTGCTGAATTTGATGATGATATCGTATGATATCCACAGTACATTTTCCCATTGATGAATGCATCCATTTCCATCATTGCTAGGCCGATGATGCTGTTCACCCTGGCGGTTCCCAACCGCTCCGAGCAGGTGGGGTGCGATGATTGACCCCTCAACAGGATGTGAAAATTGCAAGAAATGGGGGTTTCCATAGTTATGGGGGTACCCCAATAGCTGGATGGTTTAGTTCATGGAAAATCCATCTATAAATGGATGATTTGGGGGTACCCCTATTTTAGGAAACCTCCAAATTGAGAAGAATACCGAATGAGCAGTGTTCAAAACCCTTGTTGGTTGATGATTTACTAGTCAATACATTAGGGATTGTCACCAGCAAACAATTTCAGCTATGAATTTCTATCGATTTTTCTATGTGAACCTTAATCCATTGGAAATTCCATAGAGATTCGAAGCTTACCATGGTGAACTACCCAGAGTACTATATAATCATATATATATATATAATATAGATAGATATATATATATATATATATATAAATTAGCCAAGGGATAATTTCAATGTTCAACATTGTTCAACCATCATTCACCATGTAATAACGACTATTAACGTCTATTAACCATGTTTTTCCCCTATCGTTGTCACATTAAACCCATCCCTACAGCCGCACTTTCACCCTGGCGTTCCTGCCGCAGGTGCACCGCGCTGCTGTGGCGGCACGGAGCCTGCGTGCCTCGTGGGAAAAGCAAGCCATGTTTGATTGGAGGGTAAATGGTTATGGGTCAAAACCTAGGTACCCTACTGTGGGTACACTAAAAAAGCTGGTCTATCCGTGATTCTCCCATTCATATGGTCATTTCATAGGTTTTGACATATCCCCAAATGGTAATTTAAGCATCAAACATCGGATTCAACTAGGAACAACTGGGAATTGATAGTTGATATTTGATAGCTAAGTTGGTTTGTGGTTTAATCTATAGGATTTTTGGTAGATGGATTTGTAGTTCACGCTGGTTGTCAAGAAACTTAGAACCGGGGGGGCACCGCCTAGTGGTAGTGCAGCTAACCATCCCTGTACACAAATTGACATGTCACTAGGGATACCCTCTGGTAAACAAACATAGCTATTGAAAATGGCCGTTTATAGTGGATTGTCCCATTAAAAATTGTGATTTTCCATAGTTATGTTAGTTTACCAGAGGGTACATAAGCCATCAATGAATTCTGATCTAACCAATTTATAGGAATAGAGTGAGACATTCTTGGGATTGCGATACCATGGGACACTCAACCAACAATTGACATCAATTTTGAGGTGTCCTATTTTCAGACAAACCAATTGGATCCATTGGGGGTATTGTAGTGTTTTGAAATCTGTAATTTGTTTTCTTAGTTGGATTACCACATGGCTAGGGAACAGGATAATAGGCATTGTTTTCAACACACCAGCTGCAAAGAGGTCTGTAGGTAGATTCTAGTTCATTTGTCGGTAGTGTGAGGAGTATGGAAATGACGATAGGCGCTGGTTTTTCAACCGCATCGCGGCATATCATTTATCTTAGCATTTGTGTGGGTGCGTCGTGGAATTGGGCGAAGCGACAGTGCATACCAAGAGCGGGGGTGAAGCTGCAGCACTATGAAGCTCAAGATGGGCATGGTCCCAGAGAAGGGAGGGTGGAAGCCAGGAACCGAACACCCCCCTAGGAAAAGTATGAACAAAGAAACACAGGAAGAACAAAAATTAATCCATGTCTGAGTCAAACTTCCATGAAACCAGTCCGACGAGGTTGAATCATCAGAGAGTGTCTAGGCTGAGCACTAGCATACGGTAGAACACGCTGGCAATTTCCTGATCATGTGTTTTTGCTTATCACAAAAGCCTCAAACAAAGCACATTGAATCATCAATCTGGTTCTGCTCTCGCCATGATTTTGGCATCCGGCGCCGGCTGGAATATCCAATGCCGCTGGATACCTCATCGCATCTTGGCCTACCAGATGTTTCCGGGGAGAAATGATGAATTGCCAGAATTGATGTGGATGTTGTATGAATCTCTGGCTCTCCACAATTGTCTATAGTCGACCTGTCAACCATCAGCTGCAAGATACTTTCACGTGGGTCTTTCTTCTGGCAAAGGGGGTTTGCCAATAAGTGTTTTAGCTGCATTTGCAACAAGTAGGGACTGATGATTGAAAGTGGCCCAGCTTGGTTGGATGTGGGCAATGTTGTCAAATTTAGGAATCCAAATGATGAAACAAAGCAATTGCCTGGGAATGCATGCACGATATACGATGAATAGATAATACTCGTCATATTTTGATAGGAACATTTCCGTCAGCCATTTTGCAATTTACACTTTGCACTCGGGTATATAGTTTGTCATTTGGTTACAAGCCCACATACAGGTTGTGCAAACATGTAATGTAATGTATGAACTGCTATTGAAGCCACTCAGAAATGAAATTGGTGCCAAAAACGGAATTAGAAAATACAAATACAAACCCTATGGATCCAGATACTTCCTTCTCAAAGGGACGAATTGCCGACATAATGCCCCAGTCATTCTTCGAAGCGCTGGACCAATATGGATAATCCCATTGAATCCCACTAAATCCTACTACATCCAGTAGAGATATCTTGCACCATTACCAAGATAGACTAGTACAGTCAGTTGGCCAATATTTGGAAATATCCCAGTATTGACAGACTAAATCCCATGAAAATCCCATGAAATACCATCATGACATCCGAAAGGCCACCATTTGTAGATGATTTTCCTAAGGAAAACCATTGATTTGCCACTTCTATGTTAGTTTACCCTAGGGTTCAATAGTTTACATAAGAATAGTCATTGTTTAATGATTAGATTACCATGAATCACCAATTGAATTCCATTAAATCATCGTTAATCACCATTAAACCCCGTTCCAATAAATTCAGTCAGTTGGCCGGGTTTTGGAACAACGAGTGGCTTCCCTTTCCCATCTCTACTGCCGCTACTGTCCAGGCCTGGCTTTGGCAGGACGCGGTTGCTGGCTGGTTGGTGTCACAGCAACCGTTTTTTTTAAATAGGGAATAATTCTAGAAGATGATTTATTGGGGTTTAATGGTGATTTCATGGTGATTGATGGATTTAATAGATCGTATCACCGGCAAAACACATTGGATTCTTCTGAAACCAAATTGGCGAGCCAAAACCAATCAGCATTTTCAGGTTGTAACGATCCTGGAATTGGTTTCATGGAAACCACTTCTATTCCGGTTGTCGGGCGCCCTGGATGGTTGAAATTTCGACTGGAATACTATGGGGAGTTCCACCATGAAACATGGATGTACAATGAGATATGATGGCGATATTAACCATCCAGGATGCAATTGGTTTGCTGCAGGTTGTAAATGTTCAAGAACCAATCAATGAAGGGAATGTTAATGTTACTTAAGCATATGAAGAATCATCAACTACGAGTTGGTGCTGGTGCCACAGTTCTGAATCGCAAAGTTGGTGCCAACTTGATTGGTTCGCTCAGATTGATTGTGGATACATCGAACTGGGCGGCAATCAGGTCTACAAACCCACAGACATATGCGGGCACCACGTCGTAGGTAATATAGGGGGATTTAGTCGGCAAACATTCTTTGGTGGAAAAGAAGTGGAAAATGTGCATAGTGGATCTGACCATTGGGTAGACCCCAACATTCCTTATTTTCGAAACTGAATCCTTTCCTTGGTTCAAATTAAACACCCCCCAGAAACCATAGTTTAGCAGGGGATAAAAAACATATATGAGGGACTATACAATGGGGGTGCTAAATATCAGGGGGATGGAATTGTATTTCCTTGAAAATATCACCTTTGGGGCCCTTAGGGGGTATCCCTTTTTGGGCAAACCGTCCCCTCTCAGCGTAAGGACAGACGTTGGACGTGCGTTGCGGACATTAGCTGGGGTTGGACGCTGAGAGATTGCCGTCCAGAAACAGCAAAAGCGGCTATACCCTCTGGTAAACTAACATAACAATGGAACAAATCACCATTTTTAATGGTAAAATCAACTATAAATAGCCGTTTTCAATAGCGAACTGTTAAATTACCAGAGGGTAGTCAAATGTCAAAGCTAGCAGCTGAAAGACGAGTGCCGGGCATGCCGGGTGTAAAACGCGCTTTTGCAGCTCAGGCTGGCCCCCCTGATGGGTCACATCTTGGTCGTGGCAAAGTGGGCGACGACGTCACTTGGTGTGCGGCTGCTGTCATCAGCAACTTTAGGGGGCTTAGCACACCACCCACAAGGAGGGAAAATTGTGACTTTGCCAACAAACACGTGATTGATTTGTGACTTGTGATAGGTAAGTTGCTTTATAGCTAGGGTCACCATTGGATTTATTGTGGGTATATCGATAGTCAGATGGGATTGTAAACTTTAAAAACATAACTGGGGGACTCTGTATCACCATGTGTTACCCCAGTAAACATATGATAGGGTAACTTGGAGGCATGGCCAACAACTTAGATCCGTATGGTCATACCCCCCTTCTTTAATGGAGGATTATTGAAGCGCATTTTTTCTAGGGATTCCACAAAAAAGCAGGGTGACCACAAGCAATTATACCACTTGTTGTTGACCATCTCTCATTGGTTTCTCGTGAAAGACCACGAACTTGGATGATTTTGGGGAGACCCATTCGAGGAAACCCCATTGCTGTTTTTGCATATTTGGGGTGATGATCTCGAACGACACGGTTGGGATGGGCGTTGGGTGGTGCCAGAATTGGATCTGGGTTTGGGGATGTCCATTGTCGGGAGATGTGGTTTGGTTAAAAAAGGTTGGCCAAGTTCGGTTTCCTGAACCAAGGTATTAGTACTTTATGCAAAACCACGTATCAGCACTTTAGAGCAGCCGTTTCATTTCGACCGCACTACCTTTCGAGACCGGTAATTATGAGGATGTAATGTATCCGTTTTCGATAGAAACAGACATGTCAACCTGACCATGTTGATTTCTTCTTCTTCCACGTCGCTGAAGTCATCCCTGTTCGATTTCAGCAGACTTCAACTCCCTGAAGTCGAAAACTCCATGACTTTCCCAGTTTTTAACTTCCCCGCAAGAAAACTCCATGACATTTCCCAGTGAAAAGCCCCAAACATGGACCCTTTCAAGTCATGAGCGGCGACAATTCTGAGGTCTTAGGCGCCCTAAAAGAATTGGGCGTTAGGGCACCTTGGGGGTTCGGGTGCCGGTGGTGCCCCCTAAGTAGCAAAGTTTGTTGATTGGTGTCTAAATACAATGACTATCACTAGACACTGCAGCTAGATATATCATGATTTATCGAATTATCATTAATTATCTAGGGGTCAAGGGGCTTATAAATCAACTTATAACTGATCGTCACCACATTGTTTAGATTGGTATTGTTCTGATTTCTTTATCCCAACTTTGGACTAAATAGATATTAGTATTTTAACTAATACAAGAACATAGCAATTCTGTGTGGGTCCATTGGTACGCCATTCTTGAGTCTCCATGGTTTCTTTTTTCAGTGAATTTGCAACCACCAGCCCGAACATGACATCAGTTGCTTACATTATGGACTTCCTGGACATTCATAACGGTCCCCCCCAGTCAGGGCCAGCCCAGCAAATATGGTCTTATACTTTATTGCTACCAAGTCATTATGGGGATTACAGGCTATAGATCATCAATGTATATACCGATAAAGTACCGGCAAGATCCTCAAAGTACCGAGGAAAAAGTGGTAAAATGCACCGACAAGTAAGGGTAAAGTACTCATTTCGCTTGACTCCATTCCTTGTTGCCGCGCCGTCGACCAGCTGCTGGCTGAGGCGGCGTAGTTTTGAACGCCCCAAGGATGTGTCATATCAAAGGGGAAAGTGTCATTTGATGGCAAAAACAACACCAGTAACACCAGATCTTCAACTGATTGCCAGTCAGCCATGTTTTTTTCTGGTTTTCTAAGATCACTTTGTTTTCAAGAATGGTCTGATCTTCGGGGAATTTCTCAAGGGGAAATGATGGCAAAAAAACGTGACAGGCTTGGGGAGACCTTTGCAGTCAGTTTGAAGCAGATGGAACTTTCCCGCCAATGAAGCGAGCTTTTCAGGCCTTCAAGCCTCGGCAATTCTACTAGGTGGTTAAATATGGTTTAGTATAATGTGGCAAATCCAGCAATGAACCAGGACCATACATATTGTATATAATATATATATATATATATGTATATATGTATATATACATACATGTACCGTACCTCAGTTCTCCACATGTTCTTTTTTTCAATACACAATTAGGTATCGAATCACACAATCATTGCCATTGCTGATATTTAGAATGTGCGACGTCACATGAGTTTGTCAGAAAATAGCGCGCCCCAAGAATTGATGGCTCATCAAATCACTTTCCCATATGTTCCCAATTTTCAGGTGCCATACCACTTGGATTGTTGGGAACAGCATTTTCCGCATCTAGAGACATAAAAAGTGCGCAGATGTGTAGGCTTCAGCCGAGTTTTATTCATTTGTTCCATACCAACCTATCATAAAATAAAATAGTTGATAGATATTGATAGATGGTAAATATCCGCAATAGTAATCGCATATGGTTTATCCCCTTCTAATCCCATTATTTCCATGGTTTCATAGGAATTCCTCAAGTCGTTCCTATCCCAAGCCGCCATGGGATGACGTCCAAGCGCAAGCGGAAGCGGAACTCGAGCTCTTCGCCCTCCAGCAGTGTCTTGGTGTCATTGGTTGTGCTATGATACTAACATCTTTAGTTATAAGTTTGTTTAGTATCATAGCGTAGCCTTTACATTTATAGTGCTATAACTATGAATAAGGAATTATAATGCTGTGATATGATACTAACATCCAATTCCTAACATTTGTTTATAACCTTCATTTCCAGAATTGGAGCGGGTTTACCCCAATCAATTTGATGGTAAAAACCATGGTTTACCTTTCGTTCGCCCCTCAAGTTATAAATGCGTTTATAACCTCCATGAACTATCAGAGATAATGGTGATTTACCTATCTAGATGGTGATTTTCCATATGGTTAACGGTTAATAGTAGGAAAATACTGATAAACCCTGGTTGTGAGAGTTCCAAAAGGGAATGGGATTCATGTGATACACCCAAAGTTAAACCATCCTTCATTTGGGTTTATCACTGGGTATACCCTCAGTCATGGTCCATGGTTGGGTAACAAGATGGTTTATTGTTTGGGTTTATCACATATCATAATCATATAACCCCATATTCAAAATCCATGCAAAAGAAAAGACATATTTATAGATCAATATAGATCATAAGAATCCTTTTTTTTTCCCCTAAGAAAACCATCATTTATTGGGGTCAGCCGTGTCCGTCACAACCGTTGTGTCCTGTGGTGCCTCGTTATCCCCTGGTTTTACCCAAGGCTCTCGGGCGCGGGTGAAGGTTGTGGCCGAGGAGTCACAGTTGGTGAGGGAAAAAGTGGACGGCTGCTTGGAAAAAGTTGCTGGGTAAATGGGATACTAATGGGACATCGGAAACTATTGACTAGTTGGCCCATGATATTAATGGATATTTATGATTCATTATGATAAATGTATATTAATGTTGTGGGACAATAGTCATGGATATTAATGGGATATTAATGGGGTGCTAATGGGAGATTAATAGGTATGTAATCAAAAATACATACACATATATATATATATGTATATATATATATATATAAAGACCTCAGGTCGCGGCCCGGCCTCACTAGAATCATGCTTAGTAAGGGGGAACTATCCCAAAATAGCCGGACTTTTCAGGTCAGTGAATTGTTACAAACTATCCAGATCGTGGTTCACTGGTTGGTTACAAGGTGGCGCCCCCAATCAGTTGGTTATTCACAACTACAATAACTAGGTATGGTAGATATAATCACTGGATTGGTTGAAGGGAAATTTACAGGAAACCATAGTTTTTCCCATCAAATATAGGGGTTTCCTGTAAATTTTGCCTTAAACCAATCCAATGATATAATGATTGTCCAGTGGGGTCATAAACCAACTTACAACTGTGGGGCACCACATTGCAAGGGAAGTTTTTACCATGATTTATTATACGGTGTCAACCATCAAAACCATCAACAATCATGTGGGAGTATGATTGATAAATTGATGGTTGATTAGGTATGAAATAGGGACTTCCAGTTGGTTTTACTTGAGGATTATCAACTGACCCATGAACTGGGAATCGCAGCAACCACATCTTGGAACTCGCACCATACCAGGTTGCAGTACGCGTGGAGTATATATAATAAATCAATATAACCAATGGTAGGTCCTAGGGGATTTGATAAATATTGTGATATCGATATGGTGATATTTAACCTATGGATGGAAATTTAGCTTGGCCCCTTTGGACTCACAGGTGAACTGATCATTTTCAGGCCACCTCAGCATGAGAAAACAAACACGGGTGTGAAAAAATTGCGGCTGAGCAGAGAACTTGATAGGATCAAGTGTCTTTGCGTGCCTAATTAGGTACCCCCCTGAGTCTACATTCGCACTGACCTAGACTTGGACCAAGCGCTTAAAACCACTACTGGATGGGTCTAAATCTGTGATTTTACCAGATGAACGAGGGCATTGACACCTTTTTACTCGTTGTACATTGATGTGGAACAGCCAGATACATACCAGCCTTTTTTTTGATCCAGCCATAGCGTAACTTCGGAAGTATGATTCGGGTGATTTGTCCCTTCTCTCTCGAAGTATTTAAGGATCCATAGTCATTGTATCCGTTCCTATATGGAGGTTTCCTGAAATAGGGGTACCCCAAAATGGATGGTTTAGTTCATGGACAATCCTATCTAGAAATGGTTGATTTGGGGGTACCCCCATGACTTAGGAAACCCCCATAATTATATCTAACCAGTCAACATCATGTCAAATCCCCATGGCTTGGTGGTCAAATCCACAACATTTGAATCCGACTGACTCAGATGAGATCAGGCTATGTCATAGGACAGCCGGATCCCGAGCAGAATGAGCAGTCGGTCTCCAGAACCGCCACGAACATTCGAAACTCGGACGAAAAACGATGGGGAGGATATGGGAGGATTACCACTTTTCATCGGAAAATTCTGATGACTCAATGGTTACCCGGGAATCAAACGAAGAACGCAGTCCAAAGGTATGGATCATGACGGAACGCTCCATAGATGTTTGTTGAGCCACAACCAGATAGGCACTATTTTTTTTTGTTGGATTCAAGCGACCTGGCGAGACCAACAAATGGAACCTGTTTCAGTAGATTGCCCAATCCTACTACCAACAACTTGTTGAAATCCATATATAGTAGGCTAAAAAATCTAAAAACATCAATGTACTGACATTGTCAGTTCTATATTTCTCAAAGAAATGAAACAACTAACATCAACAAACCATCAATTATAGTGGTTACTTCATTACAGCACCCCGCAAAGATGCAGAACAGTACAATACGACTGAACCTTTTTTTTTGTCGGCCTTGTCCTTCTTTTCTATTTTTTTTTGGGGCAGCTAATCATTCAGCTAATCAGCTAGCTAACAATTACTGTAATCTTGGTCGTCCTGGCTATAGAAAAACACATGTTGGTCACCTTCTGGTTGTTTAACATATCTATTGAACATGGCCCATTTATAGATGATGTTCATTGATTTTCCCATTAAAAATCACCATTTATAGGGAATTGTCCATAGCTACGTTAAATCACCAGAGCTTTTTCATCAACCACCGGCTCTCTGCAGATCTCCCGATCTCCGGAGGTGTCGGGGCACCGATCCGTTCCGAGAAGCGCATGAACTTCGTGTGGGTCGTGAAAGCTGGAGCCCAAAAGGTCGCATCAAGGGACGGTGGTGTTTCAAGAGCCAACTGAGATGTGCAAAACTCATGGGGATCTAGTTGTTCTTTTGATTAATAGCTATACCCTCTGGTAAACGTTTACATAACTATGGAAAATCACCATGCTATTAATGGGAAAATCAACTATTTCTATGGTCATTTTCAATAGCGAACTGTTAAATTACCAGAAGGTAATCATCATTAACCATTCACAACCATACCTATTAATATAGCTATAGTGCCTATTAATATAGTACCTATTAATATAGTTGGTTAAGGCCAAAGATGGGATGAATACCTAATCATCCGCTGGGGAGGTAGCTAAGGAGCTCATAAAAACATTGGAAGCAAAGCAGCTATCAAGAGTCTCACCATACTATAGCAACACAAGCAACTCACGCATGCGGAAATCACATGTATTTAATTGACTATAGTAATTATACATAGCATACATGTACGATGGGATAAGTAAACAACGAATATGTGCATATCAATGCAAATCATGAATGAGAGTAACTAGATTGATTTATAGTCCATACATTATGAGGTGAGATAAAAAATGGGGTCAACCCCAGTTCCCAACATCCTGGTGATGATTTCCCATGTACCAAATGGGATGCAGCTCCAAGTATTGCGGGCTGGTGGTTTGAAAATGATGTCGTCCTGATCCAACCTGGGATGATCCAATCAGGGGATCCGGCTGGATCACGGACGAGGTGGTGCTCTAATAAGGGACTTATGGTACCCTCTGGTGAACTAACATAGCTAGTGAAAATGGCCATTTATAGTGGATTTTCCCATTAAACATGGTGATTTTCCATAGTTATGTAAACGTTTACCAGAGGGTAGATGTATCCATGATGAATGATGGGATGACCAAGAAACACAAATGGGGGGCCACCACCTTGTTAGTTTCCCGGCTCTGGCGGCCAGGGCCAATCCAAGTACTCCTTAGACCCGGAGTCCGCTTACATCGATCCACGGGCCTCTTGGCACAGCAATCAGCAGAGTGCTACTTTCCCGGGGCATTTTAAACATGGAGTGAGCAGTTTGGAGCTAGGGGTTTCCATAGTTGGAGCTACAATCAGAGGTTCCCAAGGCAAAATATGACAGTTCAGAAGTGTTTTTGTATGACCCAAAATGAAGAAACAGATTTCACTAGAAATGGACTTTTAGGAAAGACTTCTGTAGATTTCCACCAAAACCTGTTCCAGTTCCAGTAAACTCTTGCCAGGTGGGACCCTCCAGATATCTAAGTTGGTGTAGAGCTACAGGTAAATTCTTTGGTTTCCGCCATATACACACTTAGACATACCAAAATATATACCAAGCTGGTCTAAACTAACTATAACTATTCTATATATCAAACTAATTCAAACTAGTCAGTTTCTGGGGTGAACATCCACCCAACATGTCACTGTTTTGTCCTAGGACAAGCAACGCGTGACCCGGGACAAGATCTGCTGCGACATCTGCGGCAACCTGCTGCGTCGTCCTTACCGGGTGCGCTGCTACCGGCGCCGCACGCCTTACGACCCCCCGGAGACGGAGGTAGACCGCGACTTGGTGGTGGCCAAGAGACTTGATGGGCTAAGAGTTTTCCCAAGAAGAGGCCGATTGAGTTCTTTTTAATTTAATGGAAAAAACATTGCCATGATATAATTATACATATGATTAATTAGTAATATAATATCTATTTGTAGGTGTATATATATATATATACATATATATATATATTATATAGCAATGGTTAATGATTCACAGATGCCATGGATAATGTCAACACAGGGTTGATGTTGACCGGGATGTTGATCAGGGGGAACGTACCTTTTAAATATATACGATGGAGTTTCTAGATGTATGTCGGTATGGGTATCTGTGGATCTATCTATGTTGTGGAATGTTCTATATGGTATCTATGGAAACATCATATACCATTAGTTGCAGAATGTTTTCGAGATGGACAACATCGATGCGCATGGTAATGGATTGTCACTGGTTGGAGGTGCTTTTCCAAATTAATCAACGTTGTTAACCAAGGTTTATTGACCGGGGGGTGACATTGCTGGAAAAATGGATGGTTGGTTCATGAACATGTCAGTTCAAAAACTCATGGACATCTATATTTTTTTTGTTGGGCTGGGTATAAGGTGGGTTCAATACTTGAGTGCTGTTGCTCATACATACATAATATTTCATAATATCATATACATTCATATACTAACGAGATACAGAGAAAAAAACAATACTCTCCAGCAAATGAACATAGACCCTGAAGATAGTCTTTTCAGTCTAAAACAATCTTCCGCGACCCAACGGAGCCCCACTAGAAAAGATCCCGGACTTTGAGAGAAACCGGTTGGACAATGTGCGTCGAGAGGCCCTGAAATTTTGCATGAAACATAATTCTGGTGTATAATTGCAAACGCAAAAGGGCAATGCTTGATGGAAAACGTGTCTTCCAAAGCCAGATATTTTACCAGTGAATTGACTCACAAATATGTCTCAGCCAAGAACAGGTACAGTATGCAAAAGTCACTGGTGTATCATAACTTTCCTCATTATCCAACCGCAACAAATTGGTGGTGAATCCGCATTGCAGGACAAGCCTACACATAAGTTCCTCTCCATTTTTCCTGCTTATACCTCCGTTATTGGCGTTTCACATCCAAATTTTCCCTGTTAAATCGTGCCACATTGATAGTTGAAACATAAGACATCTTCTTTAATTCACAGCATGTTGTCTCTTAGTCTTGGACATAGAAATCATAAATAGATGTCATGATGAGTCATGATTACATCCATACAAACATATATATATACATATGGTACACATATGTGTATATATATATATATAACATGTCTATTATATGTATCTATCGGGTTAGTAAGGGTTTATTAAAGAATGGTCGAAGCTTTCAGGCCAGCTTCGGGTGTCCTCTGAACATGTTTGGAAATGGGTGCAGCCCCAAACTGGCAGTTTTCATATGGAAAATTGCGACAAACTGTGGCATTTAGACCTATTTTCAGACAAACAGATATATTCTGACAAAAAAATGCCAGCATTGGATGTAGTTGAATCTTTCCTTCTTTCTTCCTTTGAGCCCAATATCACTCTGCTTTGCAAGACATGATACCCATTCCCATGAGGTTCCGCAACAGCAGTTTTCCCAACCAATTCTTCAAGTGTTTTCATCCCAACTTACGCGAAATCCAATGCCTCCATTCCAGGTAAGATGGAACCGGACATTTATTTGGTGGGACATCGCTGTATGAAAGGTTTGTTGGGTATCCCAGGATGCTTGGACCGGAGGACAACCTCAAAGGGATCTGGGAGATGGCTGATGTGTTGGATGGGATGCTGTATGGAAATCAAACTTCCCATTTTTTGTGTTCACAGTTTATATAAACTTACATATACATTTATACAATCATATATATATCCTGTTGATGAAGATGTCATTTTATAGGTTTTCATGACTCAGAAAAGGTATGTTGTTCCAACCGGGAGGATCACAGATCTCGGTTGAATTTCAGTTTTGATCGAAATGAAGCCAGTCGGTGGCCAATGTTGAGCCACATGACTAATTTATCAGACGTAACAAGGTTATGTTTCCCAGTTGTAAGTTCATTTTATAACCCCCATTAACATTAGATATATCTAGCATAAACCCTTGTTATTGGGGTTATAAACCAACCTAAGTAACTATGGGTCACCACCTTGTATGTCTTGTTGATGTTTTCTTGGTTGATCCCAGTTAGCTGTTTTAGTTTGTGCAACGGATTGCTTGGGGGTGTAATTGTTTGCATTGCAGAGTTCCCTCCGGGCAAACCACGGGGTCTGCGCTTAATTATATACCAACCATATTGATTACTTTATTTTTGTTCAAAATGCAGGATACTGAAGATGATTGGCCTATAATGTGGGTAAAACAATAATAAACCACCCATTTGGGAATGGTATATACTACCTATTTATGGTGATTTAGGGGATGGTTTATTATTTACCAACATTAATCCAATCGGATTGCCACTCTGTTCTCCCAGGACAGAAGTGCGCGCCGCGCACCACTCGCCTGCGGCTGGATATCCGAAAGACGTTACTCAATGGGACCATCTTCCAAATGGAAGACAACAAGGTTCCTGGACCAATAATCCACAGTTATGGCCATTTACTAGTTATAAGTCAGTTGAAACACCATCTATGGAATTGTAACCCCCTTTATAACCATATACAAGCATTTAGAATTGGTGAAGGGCCTCAACTGCGTGGATGGATTTCACGCAAAAACTCATCCAACCACTGAATATGTTTGACAAATTTTCTGACCAATGTACAGCTTGGTGATGGGTATCATTGTGTATCCATGTTTCAATGTTTTTTTCAAGGGAACACGTTTACCAAACATCCATCTTCACTCCCCAAATATCAGGGTTTCTGGCCTTGGCGCTGAAACACCGATGTTGGGAGTGTTCCACCACTGGTTTGTGCATAACAGAATGATCCATGCAGCAAGAGGGAAAGAACTTGGAAACAACGCTTTCTTTGGTTACAGTAGTGGATTGAAATATGGGGATGGGTAAAAACCTATGAAATTACCGTATGACTGGGGGAATTATCATCCATTAACTAACCATTTACGACTTAGGGTACCATCCGGGTTCCAGGGTGGCGCGCAACCACCGTACCAGACCGACCGCCCGAAGCGGTGAAAGAAGACACAAAAATAAGCGGTGTTTTTCTAGCACTGAAGACAGAAATAGCAAGAACTCATAAGAGATGCCTTTCATTTCGTAGCTAAAACCTGGTTTCTATTGGTTATTCAATCATGAAATGAATGAAACCCATGCATCGGGATTGTCGGGAACCCGGTTGGTTTGGAATTCCCTGAAGTACGCCTGGACTGCAGGAGGTGCAGAAGTCAAACTCTATATCACTGTGTGACACTGTGTGTATCCAAAGATCCGGAGGAATGATAAAGACCTTAATTGGACATCACCGGAATGATGGTTCGCATTGGGGGAATCATCCCCAGATGGCCGCAAGTTTGAATCATCTTTGTTTTACACAAGTATATAGAAATATTGTAATGAAGCCAGAATCCATGCAAAGATGTCTTCGTTACACCTTGAGTCTCCGTGTTTGTTGACATCCTTCAAAGGGTCATCTATTGTAGTATATTGTAATGTTGTTCTTATGTTGAAAATCTTATTTGTAAGAGCCACCCTTATATAAAGTATTGAACATCGATGGATGTCATTATTTGTGGAGCCTATAATTATTCAATATTCTCTACAGTAGAAGTACCACGTAGCCATTTTACAACCCGTCATCCTTCGCCGTGCCGGGAAGGAAGGCGAAGAGCAAAACTCCAAGGAGTTCAAAGAGACCGAGATAGTCCAAGCTCTGTGGCTGGTCTGAAGCTACACACATGGTGCGAGCTGTGGTTCTCGGTAGTTGATTGAGTTGCTTTGGAACTTCAATAAGTAGGGTTTACGCTAGATATAGCTATAGTTGATGGGGGATACAAATCAAGTTATTCCTGGAATAACTAGGGTTTATGCAAGATATATCGAAGTTAATGGGTGTTATAAATCAAGTTATTACTGGAATAACTAGGGTTCATGCGAGAGATATCGAAGTTAATGGGTGTTATAAATCAAGTTATTACTGGAGCAACTAGGGCCTTATGCGAGATATATCGAAGTTAATGGGTGTTATAAATCAAGTTACTACTGGAATAACTAGGGTTTATGCGATATATCGAAGTTAATGGGTGTTATAAATCAACAAACAGAACTGGAGGGGGGAGGGAACACCACCTTGCAGAATTCAGCAAGACCACGATTGGTGGTTCCCCGGTGAGCGATTTATCGCTAAGTTGGTGAACATAACTTCAATTTCACGAATGGGTCTATGATGCAAAATTTTCTGCACATTGCGAACTAGTCAATGAGGAAGCATTATGAGGATATAACCACCAAATGGTTCATAAATGATGAATCAATTGGTATATAACCACCAAATAATGGGTAACTTGACTGGCGAGGAACACTTCAACACTTGGATTTGTTCAAAAATGATGTGCAAATATGTGCAATGTATACCATTGTATACCCAATAATGTGCAATTCAACGTGGAAACTGATGATAAGCCGTTGTTTTTGTTTTTTTTTTTTTTTTTCGGGTACCCTATTCTCAGACAAACGCATGGATGGCTAATAAAATAACAATGCATGGAACATCCACAACAAGGGTATATATTGTAGTATAAAGTGAAATAGCAATTGGAATGCCAAGTGGTAGGGTATTGTATGAGTTGTACTACCTACTTTCAGCCGCGATTATAGCAACCCATGAACTAGAAACCAAACAAGAAAAAGGATTATACCTGGAGGTGTTTCCCAAGTTTGATGGGGTACATACTTCCTAGCTGTATAATATGAATGATATCATCTCATATATGGCTAATGAGCAGGGTGGTACGTGTTTTTTCAAATCAACATGAACGAACCAACATCACAGGAAGTGGATAGTAACCCATAAACAAAAGGATATCCACTAATCACTAGTCACTGGGTGAACTACACAAGTATTACATGGTTTTCATGTTTTCTTGAACCAGTTGCGATTCTATTGGGTGCGGGTCCCGGTAGGGAGGATCCAAACTCTCCCAAATTCACTGCTTCATCGTCCTCCCCATGACAACATGTAATTGAACAATCTACAAAACCCCTGTGGGTTCATGATTACAACTATAATATAGGCTGTTACCCTCTGGTTATTTAACATAGCCATGGAAAATCCCCTATAAATGGAGGTTTTAATGGGAAAATCATCCAAAATTAGCCAGCTATTCCATGGCTATCAATATATTGGGGATTATCATATTCCCTTTTGGGAATTCCTATGAACAAACGAGAATATCGGGACAACAGAGAGGAGTTTGAACATTGCGTCAATTCGCGGGATAGAGCCTCATTTTTGGACACACCCGTATTTGGGGTCGACAAAACGGGGTGATGAAAGAAGGTCCCACCATCCTTTGTTGAATCTAGACCTGCTTGACATCCTCGAGAGTTCTATGGAGGGTTTCGACCATTGGTTTTCACAAAGTTTGGAACTTGTACAACTCGCCTTGGTTGACTGTGGATCTTTGTTGTATGTTCATTAATACGGCTGAGAATCTTGGAAGGCACTGTGTTGTTGCAGTGAAGGCAATGTGAAGAAGCTTCGCGGCTATATTGGGATGATCCGATCTAGAAATCCCTGAACTTAGGACTTGGGTTAGACCATGCTTAGGGACTTGGGACCTGTAATTCTCCTCATATTTGATGGTTTGGAAGCGCCACGTGCTTCCAGGGACAACACCAGGGCTTGTTTTGCTCTTCTCCAAGTCTTTTTTCCATAAGAAGCACCCAGCACACTTTTTTTTCATCAGCCGACCCAAGTTCCCATGATCTCCCAACGAATCTTCCTATCCTTGGTCTGACCCATGTTTGGCGCATGAATCCTAATGATTCATCCCATGATATCCCGAAGAAAGGGAATGCAACCATATACTACCCATCAAAACCATTGAAAACCAACACTCGTCAATCATCCAATCATCTCATCACCATCAACCATCAAAGACCCCATTCTCAGGTCCGTACAAGAATACCACTCCACACCAGCCCAGCATGAAAATGCTCATTCTCATCATTCTCCATGGTTTAAATTCCACATTTGTTGATGTTTAAATCCGTTTGTTTTTTATGATCAAAGGAGCTTTCTTTTTGTTGGTCCAGCCATTAAATCAACCATGCTGCATGTGTTTTTTTCGTTTTGAGAAATCCATCCCATCCTCCCATATCCATCCCATCAAAGAGGCAGACATATACCCAATTTACACGTTCTTTTGCTGTTCCAAACCAGCACATCCCCAGCACATCCCACTGTTGCTGGTGGAATCTCCATTATATAGCCTCAGGTAATCAAACGGGGCTGGAAAATCCCGTAGAAATGTAGGGTGTTTGATGGGAACATCATCAAACCATGTTTGGTTAGCAGGTATCATCAGACTTCCATTTCGGAATTGCATGAAACAATAATGTTGGGGTCATCCTCCCATGTTTGGAGAAAAACTTATATATAGATTCCCATGCTGGTGAATCGTTTTGCACTTTTGGTCGTGAAATCGCCATTCTTCGGGCAAATCCAGAAGTCCTAGGCCTCCAAACACCTCCTGAGACTGTACTTGAGGGTGGTTTCTGGGGCCCAGTTACACCTTCTCATAGAGTATTGAGAGCACTAGGCACTAGGCTTAATTAATCACAAATTCATCCACAAACTAATCCAAGCCACTAATCAATCCATTCATACTCCACTAATTACCCACAAAAACAATTTTTCAATCCCCTAATTACTCCATTAATACTCCAGTCCACTAGTGATCCACTAATTCCTCGAATCAAATCCACCAACAATCGTCATCTGAGGCAGACGGAGTTGGCCAAGGTCATCAGCGAATGCGCGGGGCCCGAGGCCGCCTGGCGTCAGCTGCCCAAGGACACTGTGGCGCCACGGGAGGTGGGCGTGCGCTCGGGCGCCGGCTGCCGGGCCTTTGAGGAGAGGCCATGGGGCAACGGTGGCGATGAACATGTAGGGGATTGAGGTAGGGATGTATGGTTGGTATAGCTGGTATACCAGAAGTTTCAAAGCCTCTTCTATATATATATATATATTTATACTTAATTGTATTATATGATATTATATGTAATAATATATATATAACATATTTATAGATTTTATGGTGAGTTGAGGTAAATATGTGGTTTTAACATCTTTTAACATACTATGATTTAGGTGGCAATCAGTACATGGCCCATGGCCCAGTGGGTTGCCTCACATGGGTGCCCTCGAGGCGGGGTTTCATTGAGTACTGTAGAGAATTTTGCATGACATGATCATGACATGGTTGTTTGGTTTGCAACATTGCCACTTAAGATGGAGTTCAACAGGCCAACTAGCTTTGGTAGATATATCACTGAATCATGTTTTTCTAATATCTACAATTGACTTTGGTTCAACAAAGCGTTAGGTAACTGGGGCTTCGCCCCACCGCAGGCGGCACCCTGAGGGTGTTCATGTTTGTCATCCCTTAATGGTCGTGAGGTCTTAGCTTTGCCCCGCTTGGAGGATCCTGGAAACTCGTGAATGGGAGGTATTTTTTTTGATGATCTCAGCCATGCCTGAATTCAGTGAAAATTTCCGGTGTCATCAAACATAGCAAGGAGAAATGCCCAAACTGTGAGGAGGTTTGAATGGGAAAATCATGGTATTATACAGAGGGATTTTCAGCATACCATGTTTGATTACCAGGTACAAAGGTCAGAACGTTACAACGGCTTGAATCCATGATTTATCATCATTTTCCACACAAAAATTGCATCAAATCGTAATTTTGGAGGTGTACACCCCCCATTCTTGGAGAAAGCTGTATAGATTCATGTTATTGCTATCAAACGGTTCCCAACACCACCAAATGGGATATAAATGGATATAACCCCTACAATGGAATTGTATAGATGATGTGCAATTCTTGCGGATATCATGCTACAACTGTTACGGTGGTAACCTCCATACTCCAGGTGGCTGGAATTTCATCATCCCACGTTTCTTGAGGTATGTGTTTGAATGTACCCTCTGGTAAATTAACAGTTTGCTATTGAAAACGGGGATTGAAATAGTGGATTTTCCCATGAATAGCATGGTGATTTTCCCATAGTTATGTAAACGTTTACCAGAGGGTAATTGATTCCTTTGGCTCTGGTAAACATGATTCATGATTCTCCATGGCCAATAGCAACATGTTTTTTCCAGCCGCGCTTGATGACACCGTTGTGGGCACTGCATGTTCCCCACCTTCCAAGCCAGGCCCTACAACGAGGAGGAGGACGTCACGGAAGACGAGGGCGCGGCCGTCATCAAGCTGCCGCCCAAGAAGAAGCGCAACGTGCCGCGGGGGCCAAAACCCAAGGCTACGGTGGTCACGGCGGAGCCGGAACCGGAGGAGGAGGAGGTGGGACCTGGTGGGGGGATCCAATAGATGGCAATTCAGTGGAAATTTGATGAAATATGTCTTAATTAGATACATATTAGAGTATATATGTATATATGTATATATGTATATATTATACTATAATAAATATATGTATTATATATATATATTATATATATATATATTGTCTATTATATATTATACATATTGATTGACTTAGTGATTGATTTGATTTATTGATTGATTTGTTTATTGATTGATTGATTGATTCATTGATTGATTAATTGATTGATTGATTCATTGATTGATTGATTGATTCATTGATTGACCTATCTATGCATGATTTAGATATAGATTTCACAAGTATGGGATGGTGCGGAAATTTGGATTTGTCTAGCCAAAATGATCAAACACTTGGACGTAAACCGTAAACGTTTGGTAATGGGTATGTATTCATCAAAAATGGGAACTTTGGTCGGTTGGGACAGGGTTTATCAGAGAATACATAGGGAATACATGGCTAATATAGTTTTATGTATAGATATGGAACAAAGGCAGTGAATTGTCTTACCATACCAGACCATACCATCAGCTACCAAATGGAAAAGCATGATCCAAAATTCAGACTCATCCAAGCGTCTACACCATCTTAAGACTGGGGGTTTTCCAGGATCCAATGGATCATCCACATTGTTCCATGGGTGACCAATGGATCACCCAGATGGGATCAGGAGGAAGAACAAGGTCTCCTGCCCGAGCCTGCGAAGCCCTCGCGCTTCATGGACCAACACAAGACGACGCTGATCTGATGGACCAGCACAAGTTGGTGCCCCCGCAGTTTTAAGTTAGAAGTTGGTTTATAACTCCCCATATAATATATACATATGTAATCATATATGTATGTGTATATGTATGTATATACGTATCATCAAAGTACTAAAAATAGCGGCTAAATACAAACCGAAAAGAGCGCTGTGAGCGGCTGGTTTTTGGGCCTATGTGGAAACCACTGCTTCAGCATTTGGTATCCATATCATCCCCTTAGTTAATCAGTGATGTGCTTCATTGGAACTAACTGGAACCTTAATTTTGGGGATAAGCCTTACCAATCAATCCACATTCCAGAAAACGAAAAAAAAAAAAAAAAAACTAAGATGTTGGAACCATGCCAGCTCCAACCATGTCCTCACGATCTTTGTGTTTTTTTTTTTTTTTGTGTGTTTTTTATTGTTTTTTTGAGTGGAAGAGTCCGAGATTAAATGGAATTGGTATCTGAGGTTAGCCGACATACATTATCAGAACTGTAGAAAGCAAAGTCTTGATTCGAAATCTATTTTTCTTAAAGGAATGCTACATGTTTGCAGCAGCATCATCTTTTTTGATGATGAGCATTGCTGTGTACCTTCAATTTCCTTTGCGACAAGATGCTACCTTCTTCTAACCGGATTGGTGCCTGCATTTGTAACTGTAGAAGGATATTCTTTTTTAAATGAATGCCAGACACCTGCAAGAGGATTACGCAATGCCTCTAGCCTATGGACTTTTGAATGACAATTCACATTCTTCAAGAAATCCGACTCCTTGTGGAAGGATTATTGCATGGAGCCATGGGATATTTGCCTACTGCATTCTTGGCATTGCTATACATATTTAAAAGGTTCTTTTTCAACGGCTTGAAACCACACCATAGTGTTTGAAAAGAACTCCTCTGTTTCGAAAAAGGATCCTTTTTGAAGAAGTACTTCCTATATACTTGTTCTTCCAACCTATGCTGAGTATTTTGTATCTTAAATAGTAAATACATTACATATAGAATCATGGGTGTATATATGTATATTTATATTTCATAGATGCAAACCAATATGTGTTTGTTGTACCTAGTGTGTAGGTATCTAAAAACCCTTGCTCTAGCCATGACTTCCCACGGCTCTTACTAAGGATGCTGCCTCTGGTGGCGCAGAAGCTCTCACAGGTGGAGGCCCCGCACAAGCTCTACTCCAAGGCGACATCGTCGACATCGGGGTTGAAAGGGGCCCCCATTGTTACAGCTCAGGCCTTTACCAGATTTGTTGAATGAATTTCCATAAATGGGGTAACTTACTGACTTGTAGATGGTAAAGGGCCACAAGCGTGGGGTTCATGAGGGACAATGACATCATAAGATATAAAACCGCCTTAGTAGGGCCTTTAGCAGAGATTTGTGTGGTGCGTCTGAAAATGGGATATACCCAGGATGTTCGTCAAAGTTCGGAGGAGAGCGATCAGTGCAGTGCAGCGTTTGTTCTGTTTATCATGAACAATCTGCATAGATAACAACGACACTGCGACGTTACTATCGAAACATCAGGAAACCATCCCCAACTTGCCAAACTTTTTAGGTTGGTGAATTACTGTACTATGCTTTTATCCAGAAACACTGGTTATAATTTGTTCATATCCCCATCCTTGATGGTTTTACGTTCTTGTACCCTCTGGTGTCAAACGTGGCAATGGAAAATCCTCTATAAATGGAGGTTTTAGTGGGACAATTCTCTATAAATGGTGGATTTTCCATTGCCATGTTTGATTACCGGAGGGTAATTTCTTGTCATTTCCCAATGGAACCCCCCCTAGACAAACCATACCTCGATAAAGCATGAGGATTCGGACCTGCCGAAACCAGGGATGTGCATCCCACGTCGGTTTATATGGATTGGATATATTACATGTATAACTCATATACACTGGTATTATACATATATCATATTATATTCATATATCAAAGAGTATATTCTGCATCTAGTTGGATAAATCATCAGATCTCATCCTTCCCAACAAGAAAACATCCCATTTTCATGGTGCCTGCCATCCTCATCCCGTAGGTCCTCCCTGGTTTCAGCCGCCCGCCCTTCTTGATCGTGATCCCCACCTACGGGCGTCCGGATCGCCTGGTTCGCGAAACCTTGGCGTTTCTGAGGAGGCAGAAGATTCCGCAGAATCTCATCGAGCACCTTGGACGTTGTCATTGCATAAGGTAAATATCAGATTTGACAAAGGAACGATGGGACACGGTATCTCTCCGATCATCGTCAATAGTATGGTGGTTGCCCAAGGTGTACTCAATCTCATTTGTGTATATTTATGCAAGTTGTGAGAACCCCCTTTCAAAGGAAATGTTTGGGACAAACAATGCCAAACAATACGATTATATACTACTCTCAGGAAACTGGCAAATGGCAAGTAGAGTATTGATCCAAAGGTGCCTGATGAGGGTCAGCAAGTTTTTTTTGGCAGAAATCTATTTCAATGATGTGCAAAATGGTTATCCCAAAGTCTCAAAAACAAAACCGGGAAGCCGCTTCATCGCTGCTTCAGAGTTGGATAAATTCCGCAATTTCCTCCAGTTTCTCAGGTTCCTTTGAGCCATTGCTGGCAGTTATGCATGCATCCTCCCAGAATGGGAGGATCCATCGGTTGATTCATAAAGCCCATCAACTATTAATGTCTACTATAAATCCCAGTTATCCTGGTTCTAAACCAACTTATATAGCTATAACATATCAATGCATCGACTATCAATCCATATCAGTCCCCATTAATCTCAATGAAATCCTGTTGTTATTCTTGTGAAATCACCATTTTTGACCTCCTTGGACATTTAGTTCCCTTAGGATCTGGCTGGCGCCGGGCCATGCCCCCGGGCAGAAGCTCTCGGAACGGGAGCGCTACGAAAAGGCACTGGCGCCGGAGTGGCCGGACGTGCACATCCGACGCCTGGTTCCGATGAGAATGAGTTGCTATGGGTTGCTTGGAGATGTTACATGTTGTAAAGTGTTGTTACATGTGCTTTAATGTGCCATAATTTGAAATTGTGCCAGCAATTTCATGTCCGAAGCCTGAAAAAACAACTTGCAGATAGATGTATGACAGAGAACTGACAAGAACTATGAATGCCCAAGAGATTTCTTTTTGTTTTATTGTGTGTGATAGTTAGCCAGCACAATCGTTCTTTTACTTCAATATAGTTTCCCGAGTTTCAATCCCATAGTCAGCATGAAAATGGGATGCTTACTAGTCACAGGGTGAGATTTGTAACCGCTGGTATTCAACACAGATGTTTGTTTCCTCATCATCAGGACATATGGAGCCACATAGCTTTGGAATCATAATATCATACAATATCTACCCTGTGGTTATTTAACGTAGCCATGGAAGCCATGGCCCATAGAGATAGATGATAATTATGGTTCTATATAATATCTTTACAATATCTATATAGTACCTATATGATTCTATCCGGATACTCCGGCCATCCCACAAAAATGTTGTTTTTGTGTTTGTGTCACGTCCAGTCCGTTAGAGGTTTGGGGTCACAACTGGCTGCCTTTTTCCAAGGAACCGGAGTGAAGGGAGTTATGCAGCAGAGAACCTGGGCTGATCAGAAATGAGTGGGTGAAAGCCACCAAACGAAGGAACGTTTTCATGTATCTTCTTTCTTTTGAGTAATTATATTATGTCATGGTTGGCTGATTCTTGGATTCTTGTGTGTGTGTTGGTCGGCTGCACTATCCTAGTAGAAGTGATGCGTGACCTTTGTCTAGGATGTGACGCATAGAAAGGGTGCTTTGCCATCCAAACGCCGGCACCATGGGTTTGTTTGAACATGGGATACTCTCCAGGAAACAAGATAGCTATGGAAATCCATGGGTTTCCCTTGGAAATGCTTTACATTCCTGGTGGCTTTACCATAGCTATGTCAATGTTTAATGCAGGGCACCCCCAAATCCACGACTTGCACTTAAAACGTCCGATACAACTCTGGCACGTCCGACCCCCAACCTGACATGGCTTGAAGGTGCTGATGATTTCTGCCATTTGGGCGTCATGTTGGATTTCAATGTGACATTTTGACACATTTTGGAGATAGGCAATTAGGCAATTTGGTCACCTATGAATTTCATGGAAATCTTACATCGTTTGAATTGTGTGAAAGGGATGGTTGATTGGATAAACTATGATATTCACCAGGGTAATTTTGCCTCATGAGTTCTGGGTCGGTTTACCTATTTGACAGGTCAGTGGAAAATGCGGGTCTGGCTATGAAAACGCGCGATGAGGTACCGTCATCCTGCAGAGACATTGGAGAGTACATAACAACCCCACACACAGCATGCTGTTGATTCTGCCAAACATGTTTGGACCCATGCCATGATTTGAAGCCGTGCCAAATATGTTTTGTCTGAAAACTTCCAGGAAATATTAGGACATTATCTGAAATTATAATTGGCCATAGTAAAATATAGTAACGTATAGTAACGTTGGCTTCCTTTTGCACCCCTTACAACTGCTATGTTCAACGGATTCCATCAAGTTTCTTACGCCAATCCTGGATCATGAGAGCTGAAGCCAACTGCAGCTTTTTGAAGTGGTGCCCCCCCAGTTGTAAGTTGTTTAACCTTCATTAAGTATTGAATATGAGTGATATCTATGAAATATCTACCTTAAATCTCCTGGTTGTTACAAGTTATAGCCCCACTATCAGCTATGAATCCCCTATGTGTCTTAGTGAGTCATCACTTTTTGCTGGTGAAATCACGATTTGTGACCTATCCTTGGAATCTACCACCTTGAAATCACTGAGGATGGCGAATAGGCCTGGCACATCCCGAGGGAATGCATCTGGTGTCCTTCGACGACGACATCCCGGAGGTCTTTGAAAAGATCAAACCGGGAACGTCCTCAGATACCATGCAACCGTTGGTACCTTGGCTGAAGATGTCACAAGTGATGTCAGATGTTAAGTTGGAGCCCATAAGACTCCATAAGAAGATGGAAAAAGTATGAAGAAGTGGGTTTTTGCATGGGGTCACTATAGGCTTTAATATTGGATCTATGTTGGGCTGTATTATCGGCTGTTTGGATTCTAATGGATCTATATAATCATGAGAATTGTTTTCTGGATATATCATGACAATTCTGCTTTAGAAACCAACAGACATTTCACTGCAACACATCATGGAGACTCTTAAGAAGACGAGGCTAAACATATTGCAACCATCCTTGCTGCCTGGCTACAGGAAGGTCCACGTATGCCATGCCAAATGCAAAAAAATCGAAGCTGAGCTTCACTGATTCTCAAAATGACCCACAAGTTCTAGGTAAATCACTGGTTAATCATTTAATCTATATAATTATCCTAAAACCACGCAGCAAAGGGCTTCAGTACCTGTGATTCTCCCAGCAATTTTTAGCCTTAAGTATTCTTCTGGCGATTCACCACCGCAAACCCCAGCTCGAATGGTTGAATGGGGCTTGCTAAACCCATTTGGGTTTTATTTAAAGACTGAATTCCCCATTGACAATGTCAACAAAAAATCGAGTACCTTCCCATTTTGAGAGTACGCAATCCATATGCAAAATTAGTTTGCCAAATACCTATGTTTGATGGTTAAAGTTAAATCCTGATCAAATGGTGGTTAAGTACCAATTTGGACAGATATGCTATATCAGATCAAATTGTCAAGAAATGTGTTCCATCAATATTGACACCCGTACTTAACAGAATATTGTTTCAAATATCAAGCACCATTTGCCAATATTTGCCGTATCATATCTAAATACTGTGGATGGAAGAAATCCTGCACCACCTTGTATGGTTCCCTATAAATAATGGGATCAACCACCTATCAACTGGTGCAGGATTTCTTCCATCCACTGTATGTCTAATTTATCAACCATATATCTTACCCGTCCATCCCGGAAGCCTTCTGAAAACGGGCCAGGAGGCTGGAAGTTTAGAGGCCATCATCCACCACGCGCGGGATCTGATGCACCAAGAGGGTTGCTACATTTGGGGCCTCGCCCCCTCGGCGAATCCCATGAATCTTGTGGTGAACAGGACCGCTGGGCAGTGTCACCTGGGACCTCTGGACGGGAAACGGTGGGAATGGAGGGGGATGAAGGTTTGAAGATGTTTGAAGATAGGGAAGATGAAGGAAGTGTGAAAGGCAATCCTTTCCGTGCTGCAATCTGGCAAAAAACATCTGGATGAAAGTGTTCATGGGCCAAAAGGTACTGTGGAAAGTCTAGCAATATCACATGCCTATGGATCCAAGTACTTCCTGACAAGGTACTGAATCCCCGAAATCATACCCAAAACATTTCCTCAAGATCCATAGGGCACAATATCACCATCTGAAATTGCAGATTTCGGATCCCCTGGACCCTGGAATATCCTCCTCAATGAATCAATATCACTCAAGTTATAGCAACATGTTACAACAATCCATAAGAATCCCAAACATTGCCAATTTCTGGTCCGTGATGTATAATGAGTTGATACTCATTAGCCGAGGTTCATGTGTAGCGTGGAGTTTGGATCAAAGGTTCATTAGTTTTTAATTGCAGAACAACTTACCCTCCAGTAAACTAAGATAACTATGGAGAATCACCATTTTTGATGGGAAAATCAACTATTCTATGGCCATATATTTTCCATAGCAAACTGTTACCCTCTGGTTATGACTAACATAGCCATGGAAAATCCCCGAACTCAATGGAGGTTTCTAGCTGGGAAAATCATCCAACATTGGCCAGCTATTCCATGGCTATGTTAAACAACCACAGGGTAGATGTGATACATTATCGAATCTATCCATTTTAATTATGAATGGATTTTCCCAGCTATAAACCTCTATTTATAGCAGGAGTTCCATGGCTATGTTAGTCATAACCACATGGATGGTTTATATTGTCCTTTTTCACCACATGGATGGTTTTTCATAACCACAGTTTGCTATGTTAAAATTGTCCTTGCCCACTACCCTTTAACCAGAGGGTACACTTAAAATTCACACTTATCACAGAAATATGTCTGTCTTGCTGGTGAAATCCTGAAGGCCACAACAAAGCGACGTCGCAGGATCTCGCGCCGCAATGGCATGGTGAACGGCTTTGCCTACGGCTACTTGAACCGTCATGATGAGCGTCTTGGCGAGAAAGGCTCCAGAACAGCATGTATAATGATGATTCCATGAAATTCCATGGAATTATAGACAGTAATTAATTAACCTATAGTTTTATTGTTGAGGTTATTGTGTGTAATTTCATGTAATTTCCTTCTCTATTTTTATGGGGCCTTTGTGATCAATGAAAAGGGAAGATATGAGCAGGAACTGCTTGGTGGTTTCAAGGATGTGTTGAACAAAATCATACAAAATCAGATTTTTCGGATGGGAAGTCGCCAAGTGACTCGTTTTCTTTGAGAGGGATTAAAAGCACCAACCAGGAACGCTGTTTGGTCAGTAAAGAAGAGCATGGATTTTTGAGGAGAAATTATTGTGTGCCTGTTTGGCTGTTTGGCTGATCCTCAGGATAAGCATGATGTTCATAGGACAGAGACAGTACATTCATTCTTGGTAATACACACATTATATATATGTATATACATGAATAGTAGTGATACATGTAATGATGTATACTTGTAGAATGTGATCGAAGTGTTCAACATTCAACCCACAGATCCGGTTCGCCCAATGATGCAGGTGCTTCCAGAGTTTGTACTGCTCCCCCACGGAAGATGTGGAACGGAGCTGCCGTTTCTACGAGAAAGATGGCGTCCCTCGTGCTTGTAAGATGGCCCTGAGCCCGCAGAGTTGAAACGAAGCTACCTGAGATTTTTCCGATCACATCAGTGGTGAAAAACATCAGCTGAGGTGTATATTAATATATCTAAGTAGTATATATATATATATATATGAAATCACTGTGATTTATCATATTTTATCATCAGATATGAGATGATGGTGGTTCATTATATGAGGAATCAATCGTGATCAATCCAGTAAGCGGGGCTTTGAAGCAACCAGCGATTTATTTGACACGGTTTGCTTCCCTTTGTAGATGGTGGTCCAGTCTTCCTGAAGTTGTTGCACTTTCCAAGTTAAGTAAAGCCGAACATTGTGGCAATGGAAAATCATCTATGTGGAGGGAGGTGTAAATCGGACAATCATCCATATAAATGTTGGATTTTCCATTGTCACGATATATACGCATATTTATAGGTTTATGAATTCATCAACCATGGATGAATATATCACTGGATTGGTTTAAGGGAAAATTTACAGGAAACCCCTCTATTTGATGGGAAAATCCATGGTTTCCTGTAAATTTTCCCATTAACCAATCCATTCAGAACTTCGCCAAACGCGCCGAGTTTTCACCTCAGGTGCTGCTGCGGTATCTGATGTATGCCGCCCGAACCAAGTTCAAAGCGCCCGATGGGATCAGTTTGTTGTCCTTTGGTGGCATCAGTTGGCTATGGCTCAAAATTGTGGTACCAAAATTATGTTCATTTTTTAATAGTAAATAAAGATACACCAACCAATAGGGTTAATAATTTTGAGCCATACCCAGTTTGTGGCATGGGTTTAAGTTGGTCTATAGCAACCCCAAGTCATAGATAATCATAGTTTCGTAGATAGAACAGGGGGAAACCTAGAAATATAATGCGCATCTCATCTATAAGATCTTGGAAATACGTTCTCGGCTTATTTTTGGGACTAAGAGACGGAGGCTTTGGAGTTGTTTTTTTCCTATACATTTATTTGGATATATATATAAATATAAATATGAGTGCATGTTTCAGTCATAAAGTTTGACAGCCAGATTGAGAAGACGGCGACCTCCTTTCGTGCGGGCCCTTTAAGCGGCCACAGCAATGGATTTGCAAAGCGATGCAAAACTGCCAAGATGGAAACTTTCATGGTGGATTGATGTGGATTGTAGGATTGTTAGCACTTGTTTGACTGCCTACATTTCAGTCTTTTTGGGACAGACCTTGGTAGATCTTCTAGATAGGCAACAGAAGAATTGCAAGATTTCGTGAGTAGACTGAGTAGACCCCAACCAGACGCAGATCTGGATTCCATATGAGGCCCACCAGCCACCTTAGGTATGAGAATGCGCGGGCTCGAAAGCTTGACGAAGAGGCGCCACAGCTATCTTGTTTCAGGTTGATGATACATCTGGTAAACTAACATAACTATGGAAAATCACCCTTTTTAATGGGAAATCCACTATAAATGGCCATTTTCAATAGCTATGTTAGTTCACCAGAGGGTACATCTGGTCATGCATCCAGCCTTCCGAGAGACTATTGACTGGAGTGTGATTGGGGGGCTGTTTTTTTTTTGACATCTTAGAAAGCTTTTTTGCAGCCAATGGGCATGCTTGGGTATAGTATAATCCGTATATCTATATAGTCTATATATGTATAAGTCAGCCAGATGGTTGCAGAGGGAGGGAATCTTGCCAGATGTAGATCAAAATAAAGCGAAGGATTTCAATGGTCGACTACTCTGAGATTTTATCTGGAAATACACTGGGATCTGACCAAGAACTATGGGAGATACAACAATATACCTTGAAGTGGATATCACGGCAATCCATGATAAATGATGATGCATGTTTATACACATATGTCAACATTTGGTGGGGAGGTCATGGTAGTTGGTAGGGGCCTCGTTTTTTTTTTTAAGTTTTTAATACCAGATTTAATCAGCAATAAAGTGTTTTGTTGGCAGCTTTTGCAGGAAACACTTGTTTCTTGGGATACAACACCTAAAACTCACGAATGACATTGGAAGGCATCACATTAATGGTATATAAACACATTCGAAATACGCAAACGCCCCTGGAACATCTCAGACTTGAATCATTCAAATAGGAAAAGCCAGGGTTAATTAAGCTTACATACTGGACCTGGTCAATGCTTTGCGTTCAGCTCCATGTTAGCTGCCAGGGAGCATATACGTTTTTATAGATTCACCAGTTGGTTAGATAGTGATGAGTAATCGTTGCCGATCATTTGTTTATTAAACCATGTTAAACCACCAAAACTGTTCCTGCCAAAACCAAAAGTTTATACAGATTGAAACCTCCAAAAACATCTGGAAGATCTCGAGATCTTTCATCCTGACCTGGGCCCTTTGCTACTCCCCCCGGCACGACCCCCGGCACTGTCACCAGGCCGCGATTGTGAAGATCAGCGACGAATTCCCACATCTACTGCAGGTCCGCACCGGCGAGCGGCGGAGGAAATCAGAGGAGGCCATGAATTTCACCTTCATCAGCAGCCTGGTGGAACAAATGGGCCATGAACAATAAGCCATCCCCAAATCTACCATAAATGGGTGGTATAGACATCAACATATGGGTGGTTTATCATTGCCCAACATTACGCCATGGTCCCTTCTCATGCTACCAGTTGGTTGATAGGTTTCCCTGCAGGCTAGTTCATAATCCCCAGTAAGCCACGTAGTATCAGTCCCTACAACCAATCAAACACGGGTATTTTGCTGGTTCAAATGGGTTTGTCTGAAAATCAGGTAATTACATAGGCAACCAGTGGTTGAAATTGCCATCCTCCCCAATGAAAAAAACTGCCATTTGGGGGTCTTGTCACATTTACTGACAAATCCAAATACGAATGGGAGTGGGAATGCTTGAGATAAATGAAATGTGCGTTAAAATGAATTACACATTTATATAATTCATATAAATATATACATGTACTACGTAATTGTAGATATCAGAAACTGTGATATATTTGATGCAGATTGTGTAAAGACAGCTAATTCTCAGAAACACATCAGCGGCTTGGAAGTCTTGCCATGCATGGGGCAGATACATTGCTAGATACAGTATAGATTTTTAGTTAACTATTTAGTTAAATATTTTTAGTTTTGAATTCAGCTAACACCACTGGAGGTGGGGGATTGTTGGCTGTACAATAATTCAGGATTGAACTGATTCAGATATATTGGGATTCATGGAGCTTGGTCATGTGTAATTGTATATTATTAGGGCTGCAGATTCAGACCTTATTGGTAGATGTTCAAGCAAGCAGAATTGCAGTCTATGCATCAAATCAGAAGCTTACTTATCCATGCGACGGGTAGATTCAGCAGATTGGGTCATGAATGGAACTTGGTCATGCATGGGAGTGGCAATTGCTTCCCCCAGGGGTTTAGATAGTGTATGCTTCACTGGAAGCTTTTTCAAAAGATGACAGATACAACATCATGTTAGGCCTTTCCCGGTGGAACACCACCAACACTTTCCGCATCATTACTTTCATGACGGGCAAGAGGCGCATTTGCCCCGCATCTGTGCGGGTAATCCCGACGTTCTTAAAAATGTTTGCCTGCTTAGGATTTGACAATCAGTCAGGGTCTAAGATGCGTTTACATGTTTGATGGTCCCAAACATCTGGGGCTTCAGGCATGTGGGATGTTTTTTTAATTAACAATCAATCCAATTTTATCTAATTTCAAGATTGTTGGTTTTGTGCACACTATCCATGTATAAACCAACAATTCTCCCGCGAGGCTTCTAACTGTCACACCATGATGTCCATGTTTAGGTTGCGTATTACACACTTTACACATTTACAAACCAACTGCAACATATGTAACTTGGCGGGAAGGCGCAGTTTGTATGCAAATCCTGAAGTACCAAGAGTTTCTGGGTTCAAACTGGTCCTATTGTACCTATATAATCCTATAATAATGTATATATATATATATATATAAACCATTACAATCATACGCAATACAGATGTATTACTCAGATTGACCACATCTATTAACGTATTATAAACCATGCATCCCCCAATGCAGCTCCCTCCGTTTGGTCCTTGAGGTCTCGGGCAAGGTCCGTTGCTGCCCAACGGCGTGACGACCAAAGCCTGGGCCGCGGGGATCTCGGGGCAGCCGCCCATCGTTGCGTCGAAGGAAGCCGAGGCCCTCTCGGAGGTCAAAGTCCAGGCCCGGATGGGTTGGATGATGGATCTGCAATGTGAGGCCCCCTAGTTATAAGTTGGTTTATAAACCCCATTAAGTATAGTTATTTGTGTATCATAAACCATAGTTATTGGAGTTATAAACCAACTTAGCTATCGTTCGGGGGCCTCACATTGTGGGTTTACAACGACCTCACTTTTTTCAACGACCTCACTGGAAATGTTGGCTAATGGTTGAGGGAATCATACCCAAATGGCTTTAATTCACATGAAATGATGATAATTTACCCGGATGGATGGGGATGATGAAAAAGTGACCATGGCGTTCACTGAAGAAATGACGCAATAAAGACCTGGAAGCTAAGTTTTGGTCAAAACTCCCATTTCAGGAATGGATTGATGGCAGGTATAACTCTAGTTGATGGAGTAAACCAACTTACAACTGAGAGGGTACCACCTCGTATGGGTTGGATGATGGATGGATGATGAGATGGTGATGAGCCATGGTTTGGAATACCACTGGGGAATCGATTCGAGGGAATATTTTTTCTGAAGCAAGTCCAAGTCGTTTGCCCAATTTTTTTGGGTCCCCCCATGACTCGGTAAACATTGGTGGTCCCAGGTTGGCCATCCCAACCATGGGGAAATATATGATAAACTAAGACGATAAGATCCGAAAATGGGACGATTTTTCTGAGTGTAACCCATTTTTGGAGAAACAATGGGTATGTTCACCTGCAACAAATGGGGATGGTTGAGACATGATTTATATGTTTCAATAGAAGGGGATAGTCATGCCCCCCTAAGCAGGGAATACCACTGCATACCCATTCTGAGGAATCCCCGTTTTGGTCGGATGATCATAAAGAAATAGTATGCCATGTAACTTGACCATGGCAAATATGAGGATACAGGATACATGTCGAAACCCTGGCTTTTGCAGGAAGTGAAGGATCCAAAGTTGAAGGCCAAGTTGACCAAACAGGCACAAGATGAGAAGGAGTTGCTGGACAAGTGCGTTCAGATGCAGGAGACTGGCTGGGCGGTCTTTCACTCGGTGGGGGAGTGAATATGGAAAGTGTGTTTTGAACAAAAAAGACATGGATGGATGTCCAGACGCCGCCAACTTCCCAGATTTTCAAGGTAAAATCTCGAGGATAGTCGGATGGCCTTGTGGTTAGGAGAGCTTTAAACATATGGTACCTGTCAATTTTCCTTGTAGGACTGTTCGCTGGTTTCGCTGGTTTCCCGTGCCCTCATGCGAGGGAGGATCTGCCCCGATATGGCAGAAAATAACCGGCAACTGAATGGACGGAAACTCACAATAGCCCCCAACCCGGTCACTCCGCCTTTTGTGCTGTTGTTTGACTTTCACAATAATCCATCCTCGAAACCACAAACGTTTTTCACACTCCTTTATGTTATTTGAGGGCACCGGTGAAAAGTATCAACCTCATCGATAGTGAATCATACTGAACGTGACCGCCCTAAAACCCATCAAGGTTGCAATTTTGGTGCCCCAAGGTTGGCCACTATTGACCACTAGATGTCGGACAAATCTTCCACATTCCTCAGACAAATCATTGCACATATGGGAATATAAGAGGATAAGATTCAGGAATGTCATGGGATGTAGAACCAACCACGTGATTCAGGTTTCTCCAGTTCTTTTTGGAGAAATCCCAACATATGACAAGTTGATTTTCGGTACAGTTTTGATAAACCATAGGATTTTAGAGATACTCCATTTTCAGACACACCTACAAGGTGTTGCCCCCCAGTTCTAAGTTAACTGGTTCGACATACCATAAATCCTAGTGATTCTGGTGAAGTAAACCAACTTATCTATCACAGATCAACTAGTGAAACCCCCATTTCTCTCGGTGAAATCATGTTAAATCGCCATGTTCTCCCATTTTTCATGGTTAAACCATGTAAAATCCCAGCTTTTCCCGTTGAAATCCCGTTTGAGCGCCAGGAATACCTGCTGGAACAGCAGGAGGCGGCTGAAGATGCGCTGCAGAGCGGCAAGGCGCCAAAGGAGGTTACGCAGAGCGTGCAGAAACTCCTGGAGAACGTGATCAACGGGGCCAATGTGGACAAAGTTCCTGGCTTTTCACGGGTGAACTTGCGATGGATGGTGACTGACTTAACCAGGAAAAATGGGGAATTGATGGGGATTTGAAGCTGCAAACGAAGGCATCTAACATGATTTTACCATCCAAAACATGGATTTTGTGGTGACTTCAGCAAGCATTTAGCCACAAGAAATGGTGGTATAATGAAATCCGGATATGATTGAGTTACCCTCCATGGCATCATCAAAGATGGCGATTGCATGGCAACCCCGTGGTCTAGCCATGGAGGTTTATAGCTGGCAAAATCATCCAACTATTGCTTGTGAATGTTTCAGCAAACCACACGCCGGACATGGGATGAAATGGGATGGAGTGATAATTGATATCATCAACAATAAGGGATGTATGTGCCAATGTGGATAAAGCTCCTCGGAATTGTTGAACAGTCCAACTTGTGTTTAACTTCTGTGTTTCCTTGGGTTTAACAGGATGTTCCTTTAGTTTCTTTGATATTCCTTGCATATTGTGTCGTGATCCGGTGGTTTCTTTGATATGGTTTGCCTATGATGCCTGGGAATGTACAGGAATCATGCGCCCAGTGGCCCAGTTGGTCCGTATCACAGCTCAACCCTCAAGATATCTATTAGAATCGGCAGTACGACCAAATTAGGGTAGACGTACTCATGAATGGCAGGTCCAGTGAAGCCAGCGGCAATGCAGTGTTTGGAAGATATTTCAAAGGCAACATGTTTCTGGCAAAAAAAAGACTGGTGTGATGCAACCATCAATTTGTCCGTATGGCTCCACACGCTTCCTCAATTGGTTCTTCAGCTTTCAAAACCCTTCTCCAGATATTCAGAAGGTGTTTGGAAGTATCTGAATCTCATATATCTCAACCAGTGGCTATCACAAAATTCGCCATTTTGGTACCATTACTCCGTGCTTTGCTGCGGCTTGAAGGTGATCTTTAGCAAACGGAAGGCGCCAAAGCCAGTGTTCCTTGGCATCAGTTCGACATTCCACAGCGGATTGAACATCAAGTTGGGCCCATGATGGTGTTTTTGTTGGCTGATAAACGGGATCGAAGGGTAACAGATGGTAATAGATTGGGATTTTGAATATGCCGTCATGTTGGACAACATAAGATCATCAACATTTTGTGCAGGCCTCAATTTCACTTCAGCATGGTTGTGTCATGTAGGAGTGTGAAAGTGATTGTACACCCCATGTACATGGCATGTTAGTGGGATATATGATTGGAAGAACCATCAACATTGGTTCTTTCTCATTTTCAGAGAATCCGAAATCATTGATGGGGATACTGTGCTACAAAAAAAAGGTTCTTGGTGCTTAAAACAATCGTAAATCCTTATTGTTCACCATTTTTCATGGTGAAATGACCCGTTTTTCACCAGTTTTTCCCCCTAAAAATTGATGGTTAAATCATGTTAAGTAACTACCCTCTGGTAAACTAACATAGCGAACTGGAACATCACCATTTTTAATGGGAAAATCCACTATTTCTATGGCCATTTTCAATAGCTATGTTACTTTACCAGAGGGTAACCAACATCCTAATTTTCATGCTTCGATCCAAACTGTTCACCATTTTTTCCATGCTTCGATGCAGATCGTTTCGGCCCAGGCCACCGCAAGTTGAAGTTCCAAGAGCCCAGGTCACTTCCCAGGCGCAGCACCAGAGGGTCATGGGATTTCACCAAGTGGCTATGGCGACCCAAATTGTGGTACCAAATTGATGGCAATGTTTAATGGTAACTTAACATAAACCAACCAATTCTGTTGGGTTCATAATGTTGAGCCATACCCAGATGATTTACATCACAAAAATGGTGAACCGTTGGGATTTCACCATGAAACATATGTCAAAGTATCCGACAAAATTATCGGCATGTGGAATAGCCTGAGGTTTCTACATACAAAAAGACGTGGAAAACCCCATGATTTCGGAACATGATCTACAAATGGTGTTTTGTTTCCACATCTATGTAAACGTTTGCAGGAGGGTAACTATCAAACAACTCATGATTTAAGAGGATTCAAGCCTTATAAAACATGGTGAAAGGCTCAGATTTCACCATTAAAACCATGTGATTTGATGGTGATTTGAGGGAGCGGACACTTATGGTTTCACCATCAAGAATGGAGAAATTCCACTGGGTTTTGTTTTAAGATAGGACATCAACAAAAAAAATGATGGTTGAAAACCTGATTTTATCTATTTACCTAGCTATTTGATGGATGTAAATACGCTCATTCTTTAAGTCTTTGGACAGACCAAAAACAAAGTGTTGACAACGTCCAAGGTTCAACTATTAGAAAAATGGGATAGAAAAAAACAAGCTAAACCTATATATCATACCCACATACTCATGTAAAACCCATCTTTCTCTGGGTTCATGTAGATATCCGCGGTTTTCAATGGGTTTGTTTTATCATGTTTTACGGATATGGTGTATGACATGTAAAACAAATATATATATATATATAATATGAACATTAATGAAGCATATCCATTGAAATCTATAAAATTCTATATTTTTTTGATTCATTCTTGTTTTAAATGACATCAGACACAGTTGGCCACTTGGCACCAGGACAACGGCGTCAGTGAGGTCACGAAGGTCACTGAGGTGATCAGGTGGGGCCTGGGCGGCCTGGAGATTGGTTGGAAACAACGATGCCCAGGAATGAAATAAATTGGAAATATTACTGGTATTGGTTGATATTCAGGGGTTGAAATTTTTGTCGAAGTATTGTTTTTATACTGGAAATATTCAATATATTGGTTGTAATATATCGAAGTATTGTAAATAATTGGATCAATGTAACCTCATTGATTTCTTTGTGTCTTGAATAGATTGGTTGAAATGAATGAAATATATATATATATATGGAACTATCGCATCTTTGATTTTTCTTAATCGGGGTTATATATTGATCTGGATAGATTGCAACGACCTCACTGCGACCTCACTGGAATCATAGTTTGCAAGGGGAATTATCCCAATATATAGCCTTAATTCAGTTCAGTGAATTATTTTGTTTATCCAGATTGATGAACATATTATGATCAGATACCCTATAGATTAATGTTGAAGCTGTATTATAGGAAATGGATGTTTCAATGGCAACATCATCTAGAAGTGGGGGATTTTTGTCTTCCCATGATCAATGGTCATATAAGTTATATATATACTGTATATTGTATTATAATATTATATATGATCATGATGATTTCACATATGTTACAAATCAACATTAAATCCTGATTGAAAGAACCCTACTCTAAATATCAGAACTCGTATATGATTTTCAGTGCTTTTTGACAGTTGCTAGTTGTAGTATAGTTCCAAATGATCATCTAATCTAATCATGAATCGAATTATCTAAATCACAATCATGATAGTAGATGATATTAATTGTGGTAATCATGGTAAGCATAGTAAGATAGTAGTAATCATTGTGGTAATCTATGATACTAGTCATGAAACTAATCATTATCTAAACATCATGGGAAAATCATAGTAGTGTGGTAATCCCCATGCTATGAACTGTTCTTTCACCATGCCAGTGTCATTTTACACAATCCCCAAACTTCTCGGCGTATCGACCGATCGACCCCGTTTGGGGATGTTTTAGGGTTTTGGGTCTACCCGGTCTACCTACTTAACCATGAGTATAGTTACCCTCTGGTTATTTAACATAGCCATGGAAAATGGTCAATTTTGGATGATTTTTCCCAGCTATAAACCTCCATTTGCAGGGGATTTTCTATGGCTATGTTAGATAATCAGAGGGATATCAGAGGGTAATATTCATGAATAATACACTGAACATGAAACAAGAAAAACATAATCACGAATTGGATGAAGTACCAGCCCATTGGAAATATGAATCATATTATATTTCTGGCAACATGTTCGGGATAATAGAACAGAAGTTCCCTCAGGGTAAAAGAACCCATATCCTGACGACCTCATCACTGCGACGTGTCAGGTCAATGGATAGGGTTTTTTATCGGAAGATTATCTGAAAATGGCGGAACTGTTTGCAGCGTGAATTATGACTATCTTATATGACTTGATAAATTGCTGGAAGTATAGGATTGCGTGGGATTTAAACATGAAATTGGGATGTTGAGTGGATGTTCAAAGGAGATTGGTGTTGTAGCCTCGGGTTTTTTAATCCTCGTCTGACGTGAACGAAACGGGTTCGTTTTAAAAAAGGGTATCACCATGTATCACCTCAAATGTTCAAAAATCCAATGTTCTTATCAGTTTTATCATCAGCTTTCCCTCGTAGTTTACAACATGGCAAGAACTGCACCGATTTCAATCATCTTAAGATACCTTCAACGCTGCATCAATGGGTTACGGACATTAATGTTTTGTTATGATTTTCAGGGGGTGACTCAACCAGGACCCTCTGGTGTCATCAAACGTGGCTGGAAAATCCCTGAACCAGCCATGGAGCTTTAGTTCGCTGGGGAGATCATCGTTAGATGGTGGATTTTCCAGGGAGACACGTTTGATTACCGGAGGGTACTTGGCAGATATTTATTTATGTGTCAGACTATTACTTCATCAAGTATTCAGAACTAATTTGTGGACATTTGCGGTGGGGTGTTGCATTTACACCCGTTAATCCCTTCCCCCTATTGTTGAACACCCCGCATAAACCATGGTTTAGTAGGGGTTTCAGAGACATATTTGGAATCATACAATGGGGTGTTTAATATTTTTTGGGGATTGGATTACTGCTTAATGGTATCAATTAATATAGATTGAATCAAATCAGCCAATCAGATTCCCCGAGTATTCCATGAATATCCATTACTATGAGTTGAATTCCGTAGAAATTATCCACTATTAGTGAAATTCCATACTGTCAGATTATTCATTCCATTCCATTCCATTCCATTCCATTCCATTCCATTCCATTTTTAGTTACTATTTGTGAATTTCCAACAAAATGTGTGAAATTCCATCATTCATTGGATTGGGTTAAGGGAAAATTTACAGGAAACCTCTATATTGAAATAGGAAAATCCATGGTTTCCTGTAAATTTTCCCATTAACCAATCCATTGATCATTACTGCTTCATGTCCATTCCATTCTTCCGGAGCTTGGTCTCCATTTCCTCAGGCCTCCGATTCCTCCGGGCACCGTCGCTGGTGCCGCGCCAAGCGCGGCAGCGGCGACGACTGTGGCGGGCGTGCGGCAGGATGAGGTGATGGGTCAGATGAAATGGGGGATGGTGTAGCCTCTGGTAAACTAACATGGGGGTTTCCTAAAATGGGGGTACCCAAAAATGGATGGTTTATAATAATGGAGAATCCGACTAAAATGGATGATTTAGGGGTACCCCTATTTTAGGAAACCTCCATATAGCGAACTGGAAAATCACATTTTTTTAAATGGGAAAATCAACTATTTCTATGGCCATTTTCAATAGCGAACTCCTTAAATTACCAGAGGGTATGTTTAATGCGACAATTTAATGTTTCTATGGACCACATTTAATAGTTATTAGTTAAATTACCAGAGGGTAGTTAGAACATGACACATGAAAAAACGTGACTTAAAAATACTTCAACGATGTTTGAGACTTAGCTTTGAAAATAGTTTCATCGTGTCTATGTCGCCCCCGTGGCTCCCTACAGCACGGCAGGTGGTGGGCGCCGTGACGCCGCAGCATCTGCTGCTGGCCACGTCGCTGGCCAAGGTGCAAGCGCTGCAGCAGTTCCAGTCGCACAACTGGAACTGGGGAAGAAACGACGCTTGGGGAAAAAATGGAACTTTTCTGGGATGTTTTTTTTCTTATTATACTACCCAATATATTGGGGACTATCATCCTCCATGAGGGGAATCCCAAAGTTATTACAGTAACATCTATTAACTATCCAGTGTATATAATTGAATGGCTAGGGTTTGGAACACTGCTCAAATAGAATTGGTGGGATTGTTGTACGATGTTTTCACCAATCAAATCAAATGATGAGATTTTACTATCAGAGAATGGTGCAGTTGGGATTTTGAGCTATTTTAACACCATCAACTAATTTCTGGGGAGTTCATCATAAACAAACGTGAAACATTGGGTTCGAACCATTAAGCATAGTCACTCTGACCCAAAAGATGTTGGGATGGAAGATGAACTGATGAGATTTTTATTATCAACAATGGTGAAACATGGGAGATGAATCTGGTTGGATTTCAAGTATCAATAGGGATGTCACCATCAATAAACAAAAGGGATTTACGATGAATTTTTCAATGTTGGATTCTCATGATTTTTTTGTCGGGGATCGCTTTGGCCATGAAATTGGAAGTTGTTAGGTCAGGATGAAATCCGAGAATTTCCTGATGGTTTTACGATGTGTAGATTTTCTGCCGGAGGGGGGGAGTATTGCTGGCCATGAAATGATGGTGGTTTTTAAGTATGAAACGGTGTTAGAAGTGGTTTGGTGGATACGATTTTTCAATATGTGTATATTCATATCCTTCAGTTAGGACGTGGTTTTTAAATCACAAAAGACAGGTTTCAAGGATGGAGGAAAGAGGGGGGGTTACCATGAAATTTCATGATCCTGGTTTGACTAGTCTTTGGAAGATGCGACATTCTTGAGATTGGTTGTTATTGGATGGGTGGATTTTGTACAATTGTAAAGACTATGCTGTAGAGGTCTGAATGGGGGAAGTTGAACCGTGGGATATGTTGAAGATTTGCTGGTAATATGTTAGCCATGAGATGATGGTGTTTTGTTTTTTTTTGTTGTGTGTGTGTGCACAACAAATAAATGTATGTACTGTATATAATCCATATTTGATATTATTGATATTATTAAAATATATAGTATCTATATTTTAATAACACATACGATATAGGTATGCTATGGTATGCTCTAGATGAAGGTGATACTGTATAAAGACACAACCTTTTACCCGCATAGAGGAGTACATGATATGTGTGTAAAAAAAACAAATCAGCAAATTATATGATAAACACACATATAAATAAGTATATAAATGGATAAATGAATAGATAGCCATATATATATACATACACCTGTATGTAAGATGACTTGACGATATGTTGAGGGATCGTATTGTACGATCAAATCCATTACATGATAGAAGAAACACGGATAGTCTGGAGACCTGAGTATTTGTTGGTGGCTTTGGCAAAACCTCAGACGTTGGATGCTTTTCGTGTCACTGCTTTGACTACTGGGATGTGATGTTGGATGCTTTGAGACTTTGGGAAGAACTGGTTTTATGGTGGTTTTGTGCTGCACACGTTGCACCGGGCCGAAGGCGTTTTAGAGATTGGTTACGGGATGTCGAAAAACGGCAAGATGGTGCCCTCAAACGTTACTGGATGTTTGTGAAGGTTGATCACCCATCTATATATATATGTATATATCAGTACAATGTTATGATCATAAACCCTAGTGAACCTAGTTATAAACCAACGTAGCTACCCATTGGGCACCATCTTGCATGAATAGTGGGGTTTTCACTTCAGCCAGTTTAATGGGTGACATGGAGGATGGGATGGTTTACATCTATTGAACCCTTCAAAGACACTAAGCAACCATATCAACTTGGTAGGGGATGTCAGTCATAGTAACTGTAGAACAGAGGTATGTTACCCTCTGGTAAACCGACATAGCTATGGAAAATCACCATGTTTAAGAGGAAAATCAACTCTAAATGAACCATTTTCCGTAGCAAAATGTGAAATTACCGGATGGTATCCACACAATGCCGGTTGATTGATCCCCCTAACTATACAACAGAGGTATGTTGTCCACAACTAACATGTATGAAATTGCGGTGTGTATATCATTGTATATCTAATATATACATATATATAATTATATTAGATATATACTATATTACTATATTACAATATATATTATAGATATATACTATATTACTATATTACAATATATTTAGATATATATATTCTCAATATCCGATGTCTAGACCCTATCTTTGGCACTTGGCACGCGCTCTTCACGGACGCCGGAGGACTTCAGTCGCGATGAGTGGTGGATGACCCAGGCTCCGGTGACGCCTCCGGAGCTGCGGCAGAGTCAGGTGCTGTCTGTGGACCTCAGCGATAACGAGGATGTGCCATGGCTGCCGGGCACATGGAGTGATGGGGGAGATTAACCAGGGATATATTCAGATATATATATATATATACATATATATATATACATATATATATATACATATATATATATACATATATATATATGTATATACATATATATACATATATATATATGTATATATACGTATATATATATATATGTACATTTATATATATATATATATGTACATTTATATATATATATATATGTACATTTATATATATATATATGTACATTTATATATATATATATGTACATTTATATATATATATATATGTACATATATATATATATACATTTATATATATACATATATATATATATATACATGAATAAAGTGAAAAACGTGTGTAGAAACATCAGTGAATGTAATACATATGATTATTCAGACATGATATATGTATATATTATATATAGTAATTATATATCCATGACTACAGGAGAATTCATACAGCAGAAATAGTGTAAATATTAGTAGTAATGATATTTCTTAATCGCTGGTTACCGTAGCATGGGTTGTGATGGTTGGACCTACCTTTTTTCATAGATATAATAATGTACAAGATGTAAACCATGAATTAATCGCGTATATATATATATACATATATATATACATATGTATATGTATATGTATACGCATATTTATGTAGTTTCTCTTTTAAAAAATGTGTATCATATATTATATGTGCAGATATACATTAATATAATGTATACAGCTCACATCACCACCAATTAATGTATAGTGATAGATATAACTTTCAATTCATAACTTATATTATCTACCACCAATTCATAATGTTAGTAAAGCGATGTCATTAATCACACATATGGATTGATGGCTTTTACTCTGCAGATATTTTATCCAACCGCCAATTACTGTAAGTGTATTAAATTTAACTATTCATACATGATCGATTTTATCTTTATTCATGATTATACATATGTATATATAATATACATCTGCAACTGAGTGACAGAGCAGCGTATTGTTATATAGATAAACAAAGATGGACATAGATAAACATAGATAGACATAGATAAGCATACATAAACATAGATAGATCAGATCAGATAGATAGATCAGATAGATAGATCAGATACTAGATATGTATATCCACATATTACAATATAATATTAAAACATCTTACAACACTTCACCCTGCAGGGGCACATCCCACCACTCCAAGGTGATCTCCGCATCTCCTGGACACACGCCGCCTCTGCAAGGCCTCTTGCGACCACCGGAGAGCGCCCTTCGGCACGGCGCATTCCGTGGCGCGGAGGTTGGAATACACCATTTTTTATGGAAAAAATCACCATAAATGACACTGATTGATGCTGAAATCCTATGAAAATCTATGAAACCATGGTTAAATCACACTTTTGCCCAAGTTTTGGTACCCATCATTCGGCCCATTTCGCCTCCAAGGATGACGAAGACGTGGAGATCGTGGCGGTGAACGGTGAAAACCCTGGCGGTTCCACAGTCCGACGACTGGTGCCTCCGGAGGTTCCGCGACTGGTGCCTCCTGAAGTGCAAGGCGAACGGGTTCGGGACACGCGGCTGGGGAAATCAACCTGGTTAGTATGGGGGTTCTCGTAAATGGTGGTAAAAACATAGGTCTTAGTACTATTAGATGGTCTAATTTGGATGATTTGGAGGTCCCCCCATTTTTGGAAACCCACAATTTGTTTGGATAAATTGTACCATCATGAGCATTTAATCCTGATAAAATCTATAGCTAGTTAATCCACTTAGGTAGCCACTGAACAGTGATTAATCATTATTTTCTAATCGGATTTTGCCTTTTTACCACCCCTGGGAGTAAACCCCCCTCAAACCATGGTTTGCTAAGGTCATTTTTGGATCTGGGGTTGTTTTGAAATTGGGATTCAAAATACCCTCATCTTCCAGTTACCTCTCAGATAGGTGACCAGGGTGATCTATGATCTGACCTTTTTACTTGTACTGGTCGGTTTCCTATCTGATAGGAAACTGGAAGAAGAGGATTTTGGTAGCTCTCCCAAGAAAATGAACAGTAATTTATCTTGCAATTCTAGAATCGGATTTTCCTTGTCTACATTTTGGGGTCACTATGTGCTTGATATAACTAGGATTTGATGATCGATTATTCCCAATGGATCCTGACATGCAAGAGGGAAGTTCGGCTGGGGATATCAGAATGCCACGGTCAAAAGTTGAACCATGAATCATAGGGGGTGAAACACCTTCAAATACAGGGCTAGATAATTGATGATGGTTGATTGACGATAGGTTTGGAGGTTGTACTTTTAGATACTTTTCTCGCTTGTATATTGGGGCGTATCATAAACCACTGGGAATCCAAAAAGAAGATCCAACCACAGTTTCCGGAACTGTCCAATATGCCATTGCAAAGTTGCGTGTGCACCAAGCCCATGTTTTTTTGCTGTTACACGGCGTGTGATTTGTGGCATCAATTTCATGTGGGCTCCCCAGGGTTATAAGTTGGTTTATCAACCGTATGAACTATAGTTGTATATAGTTGTAATACTGTATGTCTCAATTATCATAAAGCCTATAGGTATTGGAGTTACATTCCAACTCTCGTTTGGGCGCCCCAGCAAGCGTATGAGTACAATGTGAGGCCCCCAAACGTTATAAGTTGGTTTATAAACCCCATTTAGTATAGTTATTTGCGTATCATAAACCATAGTTATTGGAGTTATTTGCACCAACTTAGCTATCGAACGGGGGCCTCACATTGTATGTTTTGTCTGCCCAGGTTGATCGACGAGCAACCTTAATAGATGTACGGTTTGAAGTGGCCTGAAGTTCACCCTCAAACATAGATAACATGAGATAACTTGAGATAAGTGATTGTTTACCATCTAAAATGGTGGGAAATTTGTGGAAATCATGGAATGTATTTCATGTGGATATATGATATATGTATAGAATATAGATATACATAGAATTATATAAAATTACATCTTGGCTAACGGCTTGAGCTTCCCCGGAGCTGCCACTATCTCTGAAAATAGTCTTGTTTCATCTTGTTTCAACAATGGGGCACCAATTCCATCCACTGGTCACTTATTATTTTCCCCATAGAATGAGGAAAACTGGAGTGCTTTTACCATTGTTTCAGGCACAACCGAATAGGATATGGTTCAGGTGTTTGTAATAACCCATAGATGTCCTGTGAATCCCAGTTTTTAATGATTATTTTGACAAACTCAAAACGACTCGAGTTGGTACATGTCCCTTTTGGGGGATTTTGAACATCACCTTCAAGTGTTTGTTGGAGATCACATGGGTGATGTTTAATTATGTGTAATTAGGACATTTGCCATCCCCTGAAAGATAACATCAATATTGAAACAACCGAATTCAGCCAGCTGCAGGAGAGTCCAAAGAGCCATCCTTACATCCAGAACCACCCACGGAGTTCCTTGGCGCAGGGTCAGATGATGTTATGAGTCGGCTGAAATCTGGTGGCATTTGGATTGTGAGTGTAGCCTCCGGTAATCAAACGTGGCTAGCTGGAAAGACCCCGAACTAAATGGAGGTTTGAATGGGAAAATCATCTATAGTCTGTAGTTTAAAATGGGAGATGTTCCATTGTCATGTTTGATTACCTGTCATTTGGCAGCTGGAAATCCTTCATGTGCAAATGATGGTCTTTCATTTTACAAATGATGTCCTTTCCGTTTTCATTCGTTCTCCTCGGCTGGGGTTCTGCGATTTTTTGCACTTTTGGAGACAATAGCTGGGGCCGTTTCTTGTTTTATCACTAGCTATTCTTGTTGATTACCGATGCGTTGTTGTGTTTTTGAGAGTTAAACCGGTTAAACCTGAAATTTTCATGGTGTGTAGAACCCGCTGTTGACCCTAATTTGTTGTTTTTTTTTCTACATGGAAAGCCGTGGCAATTATGTGTCTGCCATGGCACGGGGTAGTGCACCTCTGAGACCCCCATGGTTGGTGATAACCCCAATATTCTGACACACGGACATGCATCACGCTGCTAATTATATTCCAGTATATCCCATTAATATATATATATATATATATTATATAGATATACATATGTACATGTTATAAATTTCTCATTGTATACAAGGCGATGCGCCCCCCCAGTGAAAAACTTGGTTTGTAACCCCCACGAACTATGACATATCTACTGGAAATCCTAGTAAGCCTATGATTCCGACCTAGGCACCACCATGATTACATGGTATTACATATATCTACCCAGTATTGTTGGTGATACACCCATTGTTGGTTGGTTTATTGCCGCACCATTTTCCACATCCCATGATATCCCATTCCAGAACCACACCATTATCTCACACATGACTAATATCCCCATGATTGATGTCCCCTTTTCGCCACAGAAATCCTCAACTAACCCTTCTTTTGACCACTCAAGATCCTTACCCTCTGGTAAACTAACATAACTATGGAAAATCCACTATTTCTATGGCCATTTTCAATAGCTTTTTGTATCTTTACCAGACGGTTCTACGTCGACTAAGGTTCTCAGACTTGGAGGATGACGACCTCGTACGACGCCTCCAGGAGCCTGAGAATCCCCCGGAGATTTCCTCGGAGAAAGGTGTGAAATCCATGGGATTTTGTCAAAAAATGTGAAAAAAACATGGTGAAACACGAGGGTTGAACCAAGAAACCACTGGAAGTGAATGGGGATATTCATCTTGATATTTTTTTTGGGGATATGATATAGTGGATTAATTAGCAAAGAAAAAAGGTGATGCCCTCTCAGTTATGTTGCTTGATTTATAACCCAAATTAGCTACTTCGATCTATGACCCATTCGTGAGTCATTGCAAAGTTGTGTGCACCGACTCAGGTGACCAGCGAAGCAAGAGGGATGATAGAGACATGTACCTTCTGGTAAACGTTTACATAACTATTGAAAATCCCTATGTTTAATGGGTAAAATCAACCATTTCTATGGCCAGTTTCAATAGCGAACTGTTAAATTACCACAGGGTACCAAAATGGGTGCTTTTCAAAGTTGTCCATTTTTATGAATTCATTGAGGACCCCAACACGGCAAATGCGGAAACAAAAACCATGTGGGGAGCGTCAAGAAGTAAGAAGCACAAGTCACAACACGTTGTCATGATTTCATTGCCTTTTAGTGTGTGTAAAACCTTGTCATACCCCCCGAATGGTAAACAATTGGACTTGGGGATGCCCCATTTGAAGACACCAACCCACCATGTTTATCCATTTGTCCTTTTCTTGTGTGTTGAGTCTCTCCCAAGTGTAGTTGATTCTCTTCCAACATTCCAGCTAATGTTCATTGTTTTGCCAGAGACAGAACCCCTTTGAACAATGCCCAAAACCAGGAAGACTATTGAAAGTTGATAATCCAAAGAATAAACCTGCATTTAATAGAAACATATGTATATATACATATACCAATATATATATATATATACATATAATTATATATATATATATTATATATATATATATATTATACATTATATATATAGGATATGTATATATATATAATATATATATATATATTATATTAGATTATATACACATTAATCTTGATCATATAGATTTCTCATTTTTTTAACGGCTTACGTTTCGGGTTGGCTAGATAATCTGCTACAACTCGTCTTTGTGTGGATCACAGGTCACGTGAACTGAGCACAAAGAAATGGCGAATTGTTTCCAAACGGGGGATAGAATGGGGATATTCACTGGATTGGTTTAAGGGGAAATTTACAGGAAGCCATGGATTTTCCCATGAAATATAGGGGTTTCCTGTAAATTTTCCCATTAACCAATCCAGTGAGATATATTATGGGACATATACATTGTATATCTCATGTGACATGATGTTCAGACTTTTCAGAGACATCCAAATTATTGATGGGGATGTCAGACTAGTATTGAAGAATCATCATCTACAGTGCCCAATGTTCGGAGCCAAGCTCCGAATTAGCGGATGAAGGACACCGTCCGTGACAACCTGACGGACGCTGGTTCCCTGACCCGAAGTGTGGTACCAACAGAAACGAAACATGCTTTTCTGGAAGGTTAACTTATTCACTAGGGCTCCAAAGACCTTCTGAGACTGCATTTCAGGGCGAATTTTGGGGCCTAAACCCCTTCCAATAGGGTATTTGGAGCATTAGGGATACTGTAGCTGTTCTAAAACATGTGCTGCCATATATGATCATATAATATATTATATATATATATATATATGATCAAATATATATATATATATGTATACATACATATGCATGCATACATACATACAAGGTTGATACATATCATGATCTACACAACACATCCGACATGCTGAACAGAATCTCTTGATTCCTGATCAATTTTCTGCTGTAATTTTGGAGTTCAGTAGGTTTTCCAATGCCTTGTTGGATTACGGGAGGGTAGGAGCAATGATTTTGCAGTGCATCCAGGGACGACCATGAAAGACCCATCAGCGCGGGATGGTTTGTGAAGGGAAAACCACCAATAGATTGTCTTTTGCGCTTGGATTTTAGTAGGGAAACCACTTGGAAGGAAAACTCGTGTTTCAGGTTTGGGAGTTATTACTCGTAGATTGTCTTTCGGGTCGATTGATGCGATTTGTGTTTCTCCTTTTCAACATGGGGTGTTTTTGAAACCAGAGTCCTAGATCCTAAATCCGTTGTTTTCCTGCAGACCCAAATTTGATGGTGTGGTCCATACCCTGTTTGGAACTAACATGCAACCAAAAAATGGACCTTTCATGACCTTCCATTTCTTTCCCTTCACTGTCGGCGCATTTCAACCGTAGCAATGGGATAGGAACATCTTTTCTACAGACATCAAAACAAGGTACAGCGGGAAATAATCCAGTCAAACCAAGGATACTGTATTGCTAGTTATTGCTATATATTTTGGCAGACAGAAAGTGCCCCAAAGTGTCCCAAAGTGCCCGAAGATTTTCAATCGGTTCCACGTTTGTGAACAATGAGTCTCAAGTTGTGGATGTTTTCGGAGATTGTTGGGATACCAAAGCAAGGCTTTCCCACCGCAACGTTGAACCTTTCAAAGGGGGACCCAAATGCCAAACAAATTTTGATGATATGGAATACCCTCTGGTAAACGTTTACACAACTATGGGAAATCACCATGCTATTAATTGGAAAATCCACGAAATTTCTATGGCCATTGTCAATAGCGAATTGTTAAATTACCAGAGGGTACTTTGAGCGATGATTTCATTTGGCGCTGTTGGACCCATGTTTGCCGTGAACATTGAAGTCATTCGGCCACACATGATAGGAACATTTGGAACATCCAGGTACGCATGAGCTTTTGCCAAGGTGATGTGAGGACTGCATGATGGTTTTCAGGAGTTTTGGAGTAGAGGTGGCATTCTGTGGCTATATATCAATACATATATAGATATATATAGAATTATATAGACAATTTTTAGGGTGGACATTCAGAAATCCCAGCTATTTTGATGTGAGCAGAAGGGCTTTTGACTCTTTTGACCCACCCCCATTATTCCGCTGTAAGTCAACAGCTGCAACTTGGGGCTGGTTCCTTGATACTGTCCTCTAAACAGAGTAGTTCATCGTTTGTTTCTCGTATTGTCTTCTACGATCCGTTTTGGCACAGACTTAGATGTTTGTTTTTGCATCATGGTTTAAGATTCCCTTGTCATTTTCTGTCAGTATCAAAGTTCTATGTTTATTGGATGTTGTTGGATGTTGTTGGTGACCTAAAGGATAGACTGATATATGCTCTTGTATACAAATACGTATGATATTCATACAACATGTATTTATACATATCCATCATTCCATCTGTTTACTCATTGGATTGGTTGAAGGGAAAATCTACAGGAAACCATTGATTTTCCCATGAAATATAGGGGTTTCTGGTTTCAATTTTCCCTTAAACCAATCCAATGATTTACGCCAAATATTCTACAGAATCATTTTATGCTTACTGCCTACATTTACAGCGGTTGATTTCTACTCAACGTTTGCATCATCCCACGCTGAGGTTGATACAGCTGCGACTTCTGGGTGGTGATGTGGGAGTGTGCGGGGTCGATATCAGGGCTTTCGTTTGAGAAGCAACTTGTCAGGTTGAAGTTGATGATAACCCGCTGGTAAACTAACATAGCTATGGAAAATAGCAATTTATAGTTGATTTTCCCATTAATAGCATGGTGATTTTCCAGTTCGCTATGTAAGTTTACCAGAAGATAATTGTCACGAAAGCTAGCTTTTGCTAGCTGAAGTCCCTCTTGCTTTAGCAAGGTATTGGGGGGGCTGGAATCTCCAATCCCATGAAACCTCATGAGTTATACCNCTATCTATCTGTCTGTCTGTCTGTCTGTCTATCTTTCTATCAATGTACGTAGCTATGTATCGATGTATCTATCCATCTATCCATCTATCTATCGATCTATCTATTTAGCTATCTACCTATCTAGCTATGCCTCCCTCTCTGTCTCTC
>BGPT01001473.1:145624-157310 GCA_003297045.1 Symbiodinium sp. clade C Y103
TGCAGAGTCAAAGGGACAAGCATCATCAAAAGGCATGGTTTTACAGTCTGGCGTCGAGAGACACGTGTCGTAGCTGTAGTATGCTGCTTGTGACCTAGAAAATTCATGCGCCATCAGCTTGCTCTCACAACTGTCTCCAACNACAGTCTGGCGTCGAGAGACACGTGTCGTAGCTGTAGTATGCTGCTTGTGACCTAGAAAATTCATGCGCCATCAGCTTGCTCTCACAACTGTCTCCAACGAAGCACCAAGGTAATTGGCACCAATTATAGTTTGAATGGCACCAATCTGCAGTTGGCGGGCAATACTGTGCCCAAGGGGTACCAGGTACCTGATCCCATGCAGCGCAGGTAGTACCAGTGACGCGGATGTATGAAACATTCCTCGGTCAGGTCAGGGCGCAGAAGTAGCTACACCAAGAAAAATCAAACCTTGATACTTGATACATCTTCCGAGCTCATTCAAGATATTCAAGCCAATAGGGTCCGATTTTCTGGTGCGTTTAAATTTAGATATGTGACAAAGTCATTGGGTTCAATCCAGGGTTTCATGACCTTATCTTCCAACAGCAATCTTCCAAGCAAATCTCATGGCTTTAACTCATGTTGTCGAACCATGTCAAATCGAAGCCTTTGCCATTGGATACACCCACAATATCTCATCACCTTATATTATATCACCGCGCCGAAAATAGAGCAGAAAATCATTTCAAATGTAAGAAAACAAAGCGAAGGTTTTTCACCAAGGCTCTCATACTGCCCAGGCACTGGAGGAAGATTTGCGTACAGACTTTCTGGGAGTTCAGAACCATGATACAAGCATTCACAGCCATTGGATTTGAAGATCACATAGTTCCCACTTCCCTGCGGATCATAGGGGCAACGGGATTCACTCTCAAAATTGTTGTAGCAATCAGGTGTCTGACCGCACGTGTCATAACTGTAGTGAAGAAGGGAGCCATTGAAGAGCCGTGTGGCGCTTGCTGTTGGGCATCCTGCATCAACATAACACCTTGGATCCACCCAAGAATTGGCCACACAAAACAGCAATGACATGTAATGACAATATGTGGCGTATGTAGGCCATGTAGTCATGACAAATGTATTGCCATGAAAGTAGATTGCCCAGGCACCACGGCAACTGACACCAGTTGTGCGATGCAGTGGCATAGTATGAACTGGAAAAGTCCGATCCGTTTGAGCAGTGACCTCGCAACATCGAAGCAACCCCAACATTGAAGCGATTGGGGGCACAGTGGCAGAGTACCTGCGTTCCCCGCTCAAGAGCATCAATGCTGAATCAATCTGAATCAATACCTCATACATCGTACGTGTCAATAGTGGATGATAAGTACTGGACACCCCACTGAACAGTTTCTCTCCCTCTCTCTATCTCTCGATTCGTGCACGAAATTCTGCAGTTCAGTCAGGAAGCTGTACCAAGGTGTTTGCGGCACCATGTCCCACGCTCCACAGCTCGTGCCGTAAATGTCCATGCTTGACAAGTGGGCGTACCTAGGCAGGACTGCACCTGTCTAATGCGGGCTTGAATCATCTTGAATCTATTCAGACCAGCAGGCCCCGAATGAATTCGAATCTGATCGCAGCGAAACGCGAACACTGGCCTTGTATTTTTATGAATTTGCTGGCATATCGCAGATTGCACTCATTTGGCGTGGCGCAAACTTACATCAACTCCATTCTGCCAAGCTGCTTCCCTGGAGATTCATCCGGATATTCAGCAATCAGCTGGGCAGGTAAGAGGCCTGTTTGGTAAAGACACTTGCCTCAGCCGAAGGAAATTGCAGGACAACTGGCCTGTCAGCTCCGCGTGCTGACTCCTTCCGGCACTTCAAGCATTGACAATTTGAACGCAAATTCATACACAATCCATGACATCCAACTTGTACTACCAACATAGTCATAAGGAGTAAGAAGATGTAAGAAGTAAAGTAAAGTCAGATCAAGTCAGATGGGACAGTATCAACAGTATAATGCAGAAGTATATGTCTGAAAGAGATTGTAAGAGTTTGTGGGCGGCAATCGGCGCCAAGAGATGCCAAGAGGCATTTGTTGGGCCACTCACTGATCAGAAAACCATCGATGCCCGCGGCATAGACCTTGGACTGCTGAGACTGGGATGGCTGGGGCATGAAAGCGCCGAAAGCGCCAAGACTAGAAGGGCAGGGGCTGTCTAGCGGCAGGTTACCGGTTGGCATCGCTAAAAAACCATATCACTGTTGTAATATGTCGGAAGTGATCCTGGCTGAGCACTGCTTTGTGATTGAAGAGCATTGGAAACAAAGTGGAATGCTACTTGAGGTGGTGCTGGAGGAAAGGTAGGTTGGGGCAGGAGAAACAAAGGACAGGGGGCGGTGAAGCTGCTGAAGCTGTACGACTGAACGCAAATGAAAATGCGACAAAAGGGGCAGGACATGGCAGTACATGGCAGGACAAAGATGGTAGCGTGGTGTCACTCTGTGTATGTTTTTTTTTTTTGTGTGTGTGTGTGTGTTTGTATCATGTGTATGGATTATGTATGTGTGTTATGTATGTGTGGGTGTGTGTGTGTGTGCGTGCATGTGTCGAGGAACTGTGCTACTCGCTCAGGGACGATCATGTCGCCATATGGGAAAGGAGCGATATGGCTAGGAATGTGGGCATCTGCATCATGCAAACACGCCAAGAAGATCAAAGAAGCCAACCTTGGAGAGACTGAAAATGGTCTGGAAATGAAGGGGAGAACGAAATGGTCGTGGGCCGCTGCAGGGCTGCGGGTTTGCAGGGGAATCGAATAGGGACCCCGCCCAAAGAACAGAATCCCTACTTAAACAGATCTGATCTTGAATCAAATGCAAAAAATAAACCAATTCAATCCAATTCAGGTAGCTTGACAGTACCTTTCGTGACTCACTTCATCAAATACAATTCATTCAACGAGTCAAAAGGTTCTTCATCACGGGGTCTGCGTGTCTACAAGGTTCTACATGGTTCCAGCACTGCACTTTTCTGTGGTTACCACGTATGGCTTGACCGCATGAGTTTCTCTCGGATCCAAGGGACTTTGTCGTTATATCGAAGATCAATGCTCCAGGAATTGCTCTCAGGCCTGACTCTCGGTGCCTTCACTTGGAACTGAAAGGCGTGGCCCAAGGTGGCATTGCTGACGCCTTCGACTGATAGCTTCAAATAGTAGCGCAACTGGCGTGGATCGTAAATCTCCTCACAGGAAGCCTGCTGTGATGCCATTGCCACGAAGGGCTGACCAAGACATTGCGGAAAGAGTGTCAGGTTCGCTTCATGGTGAGCACAGGTGGGTGACATGCTTCGAAATCCGGAAGGCAAGTAGATGTGTAGAGCTGGATCTGGCAGAAAGCTTTCTTCAACATCAAAAGTGACGCACAGCGTTGTAGGCTCTAGCACACTTTCGACATGCTCGTAAATGCTGGCATATGCAAAGGTCCACGTTGTGGTCGTGGTGGTCGTGGTTTCAGCCACAAATCCGACGATAGTCTGCTGGGAGTTAATCAAATCCAGCCCTTAGCAGTTGTCAGGATCAGTTGTTTTCCGAAATCTTGTGCCAGCTGCAAAGTATCGAATTCGATCAAGTGGAAGCTCTCAAAGCATGGACAACTGCAATTGAGGAGGATGCATACTACCATATATATATAATATGATTATATAATATTATATAATATTATATTACTATATGTGCAGACATCGAGACAGTACATCATGATACATCCATGCATACATCCATACGCTCCCTTCAAATCCGTGGGCTCTCAATGGACTTGCCTGGTGTTCCCACTCGGAAGTGCAGCATCGGCACCATCGCTTTTCTTTCCAAGTCACCGCTCTCGAAAGTGCGCATGCCCCACAAGTTGGCCTTGGGCATAACTGTGACGATGCAAGAGCTGCCCATCTTCTCTACTTATTCATGCAATAGATGCAAATAGTTAGGGGATATAAGGGAATGTAAGGGGCTGACTGAATGATGTTAAACTGCAGATCTGCAACAAAACACACCTATAGGCCATGGCTATATCACGGCCAAAGCTCTGAAGTGGAGATCAGCTCTACTGCAATGATTTGGAGTTGGAAGACGTAGTCAAAGGTGTCATAGAGCACTGAGCTACGAAACCTCGGAGCTACTTGGCTTGTGCCAGTCCATGGCAGCCTGTGCCCATGGCTCCGAAATATCAATGCGGAGTTTGTCTTTGTGACGTGTTTGCTGCATTTTGTCGCTTTGGGTGACTGCTGCAACAAATCTTCCAAGTAGCTCAAGCCAACAGCCACCTGCATCCTTCTTTGGTGTCATCACAGTATCTGTGGGCAAACACCGCAAACCTGTCAAAGGTTGCCAACCAAAACAATCAACACGCGCATGAAAGACTACCAATAGATTTTCTATGATTTTCTGAAATCTGTCAGAACATGTTAGAGTCGATATGTTAGATCAGTCTGGTGCAGTCCGCATCTGGATGTCCAGCCTCCAAGGGAGGGAAACAGTGTAGTGTTGACGCACCTGGCAGCCATGGCAATCCATTCAGGTCAATATTGTCCGATTTTGCCGGATGCTGGAAAGTTGTGTCGCATTTGTTTCGCATGTTTTGCCCCTCCTTTCCTGAGGCTCTTCCGCAGGCTTTTGTTTGCATAATTTTGCATACCATTCCATGGGCAAAAATCACAACTGCCTAGCATTTGCCTTGCAACAAGTGGAGGAGGTCACACCTGTCAAAGCCTTTGCCTGCACTTGGGCGGTCGTAAACCTAGGCACTTGCAGAGGTAAAGAAGTATCAGAGATGGTACTACCTAAACCTAACCTTTGAGCATTTCTGGCAGTGATGCCAGTGATTGGTCAATGATTGGCCATCCAATGATGCTATAGGCCTGAGATATCCTGGGCCCCGAACCCAGTTTGGAGCACATCTGCCAGGAGGCAATTCAATCTGCGGCACGGCATGAACTGGGGTTAAATCGTGAAAAATGCCCAAACAATGACATGATGATGACGTGTGTTGACATGTCAAACGTTTTTCGAGTCAAGATGTTTTAATTTTGGCCGGCCTGGGTGATGCACATTGAGACGCCAAATACTGCAGACCCCAACCAGGTGAAACCTCCACAATTTGCGCGTGGCTTGAACTCCACCGCCACTGAATACTCCTTGGGCCGATGTTGTTCCTGGACCGCATGATCTGCCCGTGCCTTAGCATTGAAAGAGCAAAATACGGTCAATCGGCGTCAATCGGGTCAATGGCGTCCTGCTTAGGTACATTCTCTTTCCCGCCAGTGCAATTGCTTAGGACACGGGCAACTTTGAGACAAAACCGCGAATTGAGTTCTCAGATCTCAAAGTTAGCAAAGCTGCATACTGGAAGGTGGACAGTTTTGCTGCTTCAGTGAGGACAGCATATCCTGCTAGTTGTTCTCGATGCGTCAAATGTAGATCGAGGTATCCGTCACCTGAAGTTCTGCCATCAGAAGGCAAAGAGCGCAAAGAGATGCACAGACCAGATCTGTTTGTCCAACCGTACGCCCGCAGTGGATGGGCAACTTCAAGACATGCAAGAGATCGTCTCATGGCACATCTCTGATTGCTAGTGGTTGAAAATCAATACCTACAGTAGTTGAGGGACCAACCTGGACTGGCATACAGCATCTGAAGCCACAGAAAGAAACAATAGCAAGATAACAAGACCATTATCATACCATGTCAATTTCATGTCATATCTGAATGCGCAGCCGTGACACTTGAAATACTTCTGCTCCACAGCTCCAAAATCCACAAGTTCTCTGTCGGAGGTCCAGCAGGGTTCACGACTGTGAACCTCAATGTGCCCAGCTGTGCAGGCCCTGGGCCAGTGAATGAGTTTAACATGTTTGACAGTTTAACATAAAAAAGATGCGAAACATGAGATAGAAGAAGTAAAAATGAAAGAGAATCAATATGGATCAGAATACAGATCAGTACGGATCAATATGGATCAATGCACGGCGTTTTGCAACGTCATGCTTTCTTAGTCTTTCCTATGGAGAAGTCCCGTGCCAGGCAACTGGAAGGCGTAGGTGCCGTCCACCAGGCTTCCAGGAGGAATGACGAAGTGGTAGATCGAGCTACCGTTCGACTGGACGGACCTCAGGGCGATGCCATAGCTTTGAAGCATCACGCAACCCGTCTGAGAGCTTATGCTTATGCATGCTTGTATATTTGAATATCACTAAATTAAACTAAATCACACTATAATCATACTAAATCATACTAAATCAACTAAATCGACCTTTGACCAGGGCGAATGGGATCAGGCTTTATCAAAGTAAGTCGGCAAATCAGAGATGTTCTGGGTTTATTTCAGCCGAGGTGCGAGTTGCATGAAGTCAGTGGATGCAGCCCGAGTTCAGTGCCAGTCAGGAAGGGGAAATGACTGACATCTGCCAACTTTGCTTCCCCTGCTCCTGGTGAACCAAACTGTCTGGCACCATTATGGCTCAATGTCTCTCAATGTCATGAACACGTGAAACCCTTGACAACCAGTCTTGGATCACCTGTCCTCTTTGAAACGTGGAGCCACAGAATTCATCTTCGGGAATAAAACCGACGGGCGTGTGTAGGAGTAGTTCACATCCATGCAGCGATGAGCAAGCCCCAGTTGGCAAGCTAAACGCTGTGCAGACTGCTGTTCGCATCAGAGCATCAGCACTGTGTGGAATGACTGCAGCTGATTGAAATGCTTCCGGCACAAAGACTGGGACATGGCTGGCATTGATGTCAGTTTCGTTCATATCCAGTTCATAGCCCTGGACATGCTGCGTTTGCAAAGGTTGACCAGCTTCACTGAAGGTTCGAAGTTGCCAAATGTTGTGAGTCGCATTTTTGGTGAGGGGATTGACGACATCGAACTGGAACGCGTAGGTCACCATCGGCATTAATGTGGCAAAGGGTTCGAACACCTGTGGCACAGTGCGGCACAGCGCAACGGAATCACTGCTCTTATTGACCTGATCTCACAGTCATGGTCTTTTGATGTTCGGCTGATCATGGTGCTGACATTGAGACATCCACGCAACACACTAACGATCGATGATCCAATAATCCAAAGTGATCCAAAATTATCCGAGGCACTATTCTCAAAAGGTGCATCTCAGGATGAGCTTCTGCACCTGAAGAGGCAAGTGGCCTTTGTCACAGGCTCGAGTGCACCCAAGCACAACTGAACACACCCCAGCCTGGAAGTGGCATAGCCGTGGCTGAAATGTTCGGGAAAATGAGTGGGTTGACTGATCCGTGAAAGAGCCAGTGGTGGCGTCCGTATCCTCACAGGCAACTGCCCAAGAGTCTAAATATTCTTCCAAATCCAGTATATGTAATCCAGTATATAATTTGAAGTTTGAAGCGTCAATCCCTGGGCACAGGGAATTTGACTGCATTTGAAAATAAAAATCGCATTGTCTAACGTGCTGTGCTTGGTTGCCTGCCACCTTGTGCACCAACATCTCTAGTTGTTCATCAACGCACCCTGTTGCTGCAGTCCTTCAGGATCTGGGAGTGAAAACATGGATGGGAATATCACATGCATCTGGCCACCCTCCATGGGGGAAGGAAGCCGAAAGGCAATGCAAACAGGTCCCGCTTGCATTGGTAGAAGAACCTCAGCCAAAGAAACAATGTGGATATACGTGGATATATTGTATAATTATATATGACTATGATGATATGTGGATCACAAGATGGACTTGAAGTGGACTCTCTCCTGGATCATTCGAAGTCAGAACATCCCTGATATATATATATATAATCATATATATATGTATATATATAATCATATATATGTATATCATATCCCGTCCCACTGTGAGGAGAGAAACACTTGGCAATATTTGCACCATGGAGAATATGGTCGTTGTCGTGGACGTAGTGGTGGATGTGAAGCCCATGTCGTAGATGTCACTTTGAAACATCCTGCCAGGGCGCTCTTGGTGCTTTTCCCATGTCATGTCTCATCGTGCATGCTGCTGCAAGAGAAAACATTGGCAACACACAAAAACTGATGCTGCGACATGCTAAGACTGGCTCAGCTGAATCTGCACATGAATGTTGTGTGAAGAAAATGAAACGTCGCGCACCAGTTGAACGTGTTGCTGAATTTAGGGCCCCCGCTTTGGATAGTGACCCTCATGGCCCTCAAGTCGCCAGTGGCCAGCAGGAAGCTCCTGCGCTGGAATGGGGCAGCAGCCCTGCACGATAAGATCCAATGGTTGCTGATCCAAACTCGAAAATACACTGGGGGAAAAAATGCCTTCAAATGTAAACAGTTGACATGTCTGTCAAATGTACTGCTCGTGTTAAAATGGGCCGGGGCTTCAAAAGCTTGATGCTAGCTAAGGAACTTCTTCTGGATCTGCGATTAGCATCTGAAAAGCGTAACCTTGAAGATGTGAGGCAAAAGAGAGGCGCAATAGAACTTCCTGTCTCTAAGTCTCCCATCTTCATTGTGTCTGGGTGCTTAGATGGAAATTGTTGTGCAAATGACTGATGTCGTCAGTGCTAACAACTGCGATTTCATCTGAGGAGCTACGGTTCGCTTCCAAAGGCCTGGGGCAAATGCTGGTACGGTGAAGCTAGTTATAACTGGTGAAACATGGTGAGCTGCAAACATCCTGAAACTGTTCCACATATTCCCACATCGTGTCAAGGAAAAACGCTCTGCTGAGCACTGCTCTTCAAACCACCAAATGCAAACCTATGTTGCAAAATGTTGCAAATACATGTGCAGGATATTGCAGGATGCTGGAATCTCAAGTCGCACAGGATGAGGCGATGGAAGAACGTTCTGCTTTTAGTCTTCATTGCAATCTGAGAGGCATCGCTGGCATGATGTGTATCGAACACATCTCCTGCGGAGAGGCTCTCAAGTTTTTACACGCGTCATGTGCAAATCACACCAATCGATACATGAATTCAAGTCAGGAGTCATGTCAAATCGTCTTGGCTTGGGAATGGCGTTCGCCTTAGCCAACTTTAGCGTCCCCAAACTGGAACAACTACGGAACAGCAGCTGTGCACTGCTGAGCTTAATCCTGACTGGTTCAGATTTCACTGTCGCCTCACCTGTCGCTGCACTCATCTGCACTCCACGCTATTCTGTCCATTTCTCTCCTGATCCCTGATGTTGCAATCCATCGAGGGAGACCCAGAACTGTTCAAGCGACCCTCCATCCAGAGAAAGCACTCTGGGTGCTCATGACTGACAGAGAAACCATGGCATTCAAATCCTGGGCTGCGCGCCAAGCGCCACGTCCCAGAGTCCCAAGAACCGGAGATCGCCTAGAATCATCTAGAATCTGAAATGCGCCTGAACGCAAAGGCCATGGCGCCTGTGGCAACCATGGCACTTGTAAAATTTGTGAGTCAACTTCAACTGGTTTCAACCAGCTTCAACCCTCAGCTCTATCAAATTTCCTCAAGTGTTAGGCTTTAATCTCCACCATCCACTACTGACTCAATACTGTTGGACAAGCATCTTTGTGCGCACATCATCTCGCAATGCGATCGATTCGTGCGGTTAAAATAATGAAATTGCGGCACCCCCGTCGGCGTCATGCAAGCGCCCTGATGGCGCACGAAGCTGACCACCTGGCTCGGCGACAGAAAGCCCAGATGTTAGAATTATGTTAGATAAATGGTGGTGTATATACATATATATATATAATTATATATATTATATATGTATATATTAATCTTGATACATTCGTATTTTCTACTGGTCCAGCAGGTCCAACACCAAATGAATCATCAATCTTGTCAACGCAGCATCTGAAGCTCAACTGTCAGGGCCTTGCTCGGGCGGGCTCTGGTAGCATGAGGTAGGCAAGACTCATTACCATTTAGAATTACCTAAGCAGCTGGCACTTTCTGCAACTGAAGTAGGAGACACCAGAAAATCCAGAAAAAGAACGTCACCAGTGCACTTGAAGCATCTTGAAGCGATTAAAAATTGCCCTCGCGTTGGGCCGAGAAGCAGGTTGGATTTCGGTTTCGGTTTCATTTTCATTTTCATCTTCAGGAGGAACATAGAAAAGCATCGGATCTGCGCAAAGACCTTAATCTGCCAAGCTGACCCTCTACTATCTCTACTATCCGTTGCGGCACCAACAAATGAACTTTCCCAAGGATGCAGTGCTGCAAGCTGAAAACACCATAAACACCAGAGCATGACACGGAAAATGGCTTGCAACTGCAGAATTCATCAGAATTCCATTGCCTAGTCCCATGAGCCCGCACAATCTGGGCATGGCCAAGTCACTAAAAAATGAATTCGGCATCGCATCAAATGCATCCTTCACTACGCAAATGCCTCGTCACAAATTCGTTCCGAAACGGCCAACATGCTCTTGCTGTGATTTCCTTCTCCAAACTTCCCAAACTTCTGATATAGGTCTTTTTGGCTGAAAGTCAGTCCCAAAGGATCTACTACTGCACCCAGTCATGCCTCTTCCTCTAGAAATGACTGGCACATGCTGCTACATTGCTTGCAGGCGCACAGTGTGTAATAGCTTCGTGCTGGAATGTGCTCTATAAGATTCTATATGATTGCAAACATGTCTATAATTGTGTATATATATATATATATCTATGTGTTATGCGTGTGTAGAGATATGCAGCTGATATGCAGCTGATATGCAGCTTGATGGCAACTTGATGCAGCCTGGCAGCCGTTCGGCATATGGATGGAAAGATGACACCGGAGTGGACCCCATAAGGGTGAGCCGACCCAGGCTCCCCCACAACTACTCGGCAATGTCAGCCTTAGATGAGTCAAATGTGTGACGCACCACAAATCTCGACACAAGTTATGGCAAATCCTCTTGGTCATAGCAAGATGGCCGATGGCGTTGCTTTCATTGCCACCAGTTGTCTCAATAGCAGCTTGCGAACCAATACTGTAGCAGCCCCCAAGTAGATCGGTTTTAACCCGGAAATTATGATGTACACAACATCTATAACACCTGGGAAAACGTCTAACCTTTAGGGCCTTTAGGGGGGTTCCCAGTTCCCAGATACAACAAGACAGCCTTAAAAATCCAGGCTGGGGTTCTTAGCAGCAACCACGAGGAAGCTCATGTTGTTGTAGGCAGGCCCGATCACCGCAGCTTCTGCTTGCGAAATATTCTCCAGAGAAGCGTTGGCAACGGGAAACCTCAAACACTTGAAGGGGTTGGCACAAATATGGTGCCACGTACCTGGCTTTGATTCTCAGGATTGTTGAGATTTAATGATATTATACAATATTATACACATGTGTGTGTGTGTGCGCGTGATTTATGTGTATAATTATATATAATAGTTATATCGGTATAGTACGTTTAAGAGCTTCAACGAGAGCCGTCCTTTCCCCAGCAGTTCAACAAGGAAGTTAGGAGGCTGGTGAAAACTGAAACGATGACAACTTCTGTTTAGTCAACTTGAGACATGGACAACTTCTATGAAACGACACTACCTTCTGTGAAACGACGATGCCGTCTATGAAACGCTGACAACTTCTATGAAACACTGCAGAAAGCTCTTGAATGGACTATACCCATGTATGTATATATACGCGCAACGCCTGGGCTTTGCCCAGGCGTTGCAACGTAGAGGTTTTCCATTCCCACCCCCGTAAAACTTCTACATTCATTGAAGATCT
>BGPT01001474.1:10894-21947 GCA_003297045.1 Symbiodinium sp. clade C Y103
TGGCTTGAATGGCTCCCCAGAAGCTCCTGGAAGCCTCTGCGAGACATTTTAAGCGTTTAAGGGCTGCCAAATGGCATCTTTGAACGCTCTAAAAAACAAAGGCTGTGGCTTGNCTGTGGCTTGAATGGCTCCCCAGAAGCTCCTGGAAGCCTCTGCGAGACATTTTAAGCGTTTAAGGGCTGCCAAATGGCATCTTTGAACGCTCTAGAAAACAAAGGCTAAAAAACAAAGGCTGTGGCTTGAATGGCTCCCCAGAAGCTCCTGGAAGCCTCTGCGAGACATTTTAAGCGTTCAAGGGCTGCCAAATGGCATCTTTGAACGCTCTAAAAAACAAAGGCTGTGGCAGCGTTTAAGGGCTGCCAAATGGCATCTTTGAACCTGGAAGCCTCTGCGAGACATTTTAAGCGTTTAAGGGCTGCCAAATGGCATCTTTGAACGCTCTAAAAAACAAAGGCTGTGGCTTGAATGGCTCCCCAGAAGCTCCTGGAAGCCTCTGCGAGACATTTTAAGCGTTTAAGGGCTGCCACATGGCAGCCTTGAACGCCTCTAAAAAGCAAAGGCTGTGGCCTGAATAGCCCCCCAGAAGCTCCTGGAAGACCCATGGCACAGGTCAAGCTAGACCAGGGNCAAAGGCTGTGGCCTGAATAGCCCCCCAGAAGCTCCTGGAAGACCCATGGCACAGGTCAAGCTAGACCAGGGATTAAAAAGGTAAGGCCAAAAGACCACCGAGTAAGATGAGTTCCACACCTGCGGTGGTCCCAGGCGCCGCCCCTGCCTTGGCTAAGGCCGGGGTCGGCGGATATATCATGTATATATATATATATATATAAGTTTCTGGGGGTTGTAAACCAACAAACATGGCTGGGGAGCCACATTGTAGTTGCAGCGGCTTAGCCTAAAAAATCCCAAGGTTTGATGGTTGTTTTGGGATAGGCGGTATTTTTCATGGCTCAGATAGTAACCAGATACTCACAGACGGGTGTATTACCCTCTGGTAATTTAGCATAGCCATGGAATAGCTGGCTAATTTTGGATGATTTTCCCAGCTAGAAACCTCCATTTAGTTCGGGGACTTTCCATGGCCGTGTTGGTCAACTCCAGAGGGTAACAGATTAAAAGTAGGAATCTCATCAACAGAGGGATGATTTGCAGAGTTCAACATCGTGACTGGTTTCTCACTGACATCACCATTACTCCGAAACCTCCGACCATGTCAGGCTGCTGAATCCTTTTTACTCCGTCATCGATTGTCAGTTTGCTGAAGCTGATTTACTTTCCCAATCGGAAATCCACTACTTGGGGAATCTATTCGGAATATGTTTTGTTTTGTGGAGGGTCCTTGAGCAAATCCAAGTACATAGAGCTTAGGAGTTGGTGGTCGGTCGTGTCAAATATGTTTTATCCGGGATGTTGATACGCAAAGGGTGATTGAGATCACCAAAGAATTGCTAGAAATCTAGCACAAAATATGACATAATGTGACTATGTAGGGATTCTTCCACTTGAAGTGCTGAAGTAATCTCCCGAAAGTCATGGTGGAGAACTCCCAAGTGTTTGTTCAACACATTCAACTCCCCACTCCCCACCGACAAGAACAGATGGATGCACCAAAGCAATTGTGACTCTTCATTGCCTCAATGAATATTCCTAAATCGAACTCCGCACTGTTCGTTGACTAAGGGGCATGCTCCAAAGTTCTTCAAGTCATGGAGAAAAGCAACCAGAACAGGGGTTGATATGGGTTTGTCTAAAAAGGTGGGATAGCCCCAGACAACTTCCATGGGCAAAGTGGTGCCAAACATGGTTTTTTCCAGGTTTTGAGACCCAAAAAAACCGCTCTCTCCAGAGCCTCCCAACCGTTTGGGGTGGATTTGGATAGCCCCAAGACTGGTGCCTTCTGGTACACCATGGTACACCTAGATCCGCATGCGGAGTTGGTACAACAACAACCCCCCGGATGTTATTTCAACCAGCTATTTTTTTGGGCCAAAAAAGAGTCGCGCTGTGCCCCAGCCCAGGAGTCCCGCAGTTCTTCGGATCAAAAATGCTGTGATGGCCTGGAAAAACGACGTCGCTGCTGCTGTTGCTGACGGGGAAGAAGCTATGGGTATTTCCTAAAGTGGAGCTACCCCCAGCCAAGTCATGGATGACCGTTTTAGTATTGAAACCCATGGTCCAATGGTTCTGGGTACCCCCATTTTAGGAAACCTCCAAATATTTCTTGGGAGAACTAGCGATTTAGATGGGAATCTAACGTTTCATGGGGATATAATCGGATATAATGGAATACAAAATCATATAAATCATATTCAACCGAAAATATGAGATATATTGGGTGTCTCTCAAGATGGGGCTTACCCCACAAATGGCAATGTTCATGAAGGGAAATCATGAACAACTAGTGAATTTGCAGGTGAGTTTCAGACAAAACCAGAGGATGTACACTTTGGCAATCACACATCTAGATAAACTGGTCAAATGTTGGTCAGTAAGGGTAGCTATCCCAAAGTGTCCTCAATTCAGGTCTGTGATTTTTTTCTAGATATGATGTACCCTCTGACAATCAAACATGGTTTGCTGGAAAATCCGTCATTTAGTTCAATGATGTTCCAATCTAACGCTCCATTTCCATCGGATATTTCCCAGCTAGCTATGTTTGATTACCAGAAGGCAAGCTTGTTGTTTACATGTAGTCAACCCTTTGGCTGGGTTTTAGGTTTGCTACATCCTTTTGAAATCAAGGCCATACATTTGGTCACTTTCAGACTCAATTTGCTCGTTTTTTGGCCTTGTTTTGCTGAAATCCTGGATGGTCTATTCTGGCGCGGCTCCAGATCTATAGCTGATGTTCTTGTATTTTCGCGTTCAAATGTGGGATTTCCATGGATTTCCCAGAAACGCGGGTTAGATTCCCGAATGGTAAGACACCGTTTGGGGTTCATATCAGTCCCAGAATGGGGTTTGAAGGAAAGATTTACAGAAACTATTTGGGGTTGGAAAACGTAGTCTTAATGCTTTCAATGGTTGGAGAACAACTATTTGGAAAATAGGAAGTGCCTTTTATTTATTAAACATTATTAAACCGCTTTACCTCTATAAATATATACATGATGCTATAACTAACATAGATCTACCACCGCCATTAGCTATGTGAGATATCAGCTCTGCAAGTTGCAGGAGACCATCCACGCAGATTTCGGCCAAAGATGGTGATATCATGGCCAATTGGAGAGCTAAGGATTACCCCGTGACCCTCTCGTAAACTAACATAGAAATAGTGGAAAATGGCCATAGAAATAGTGGATTTTCCCATTCAAAATGGTGATTTCCCATAGTTATGTGGCTGTTTACCAGAGGGTACGCGGATACCCATTGTGGATAATGATTTGTCCAGGAACACTCAGTGATCAGTGTGGATGACATCCCAACACTTGTTGATCAGCCCGAAGCGTAGATGATGCGAAATGGCGAAATCATCCCTAAAGTATTGAATATGAAAGCCCATGATATATTCCCATGATACATCCCCATTATATCCCATTTAAATCATCCTTTTTCATGGGTTCAGTCACCATGTTTGATGGTTGAATCAGTTAAATCACCATGCTTTCAAGGGATCAAAAACTTCACAGGGCTCTATCTACCCCCTTGAGCATCCCATAACTCACTCAAGGTCCATGCTGAGATTGTGGCGAATCACAGCGTGCTGGTCCGGGATGCTGCTGGTGGTGGTCGCTGATCACTTAACCCAATGATGGGGATAGATTGATCATTGTTCAGGATTCTCCATGATGCTTATGCTTTAATGTGGTAAACCCAATAATAAACCTCCCATTTGGGGAGGGTTTGTACCGCCCATTTCTGGTGAAATTCGGGATGGTTCATGAAATTGGTTTTACCACATTACCATTGCTGATTGGTGTTTTGATTTGGGATTGTGATAACCAACAGTTATATCGGGTTGCGACATCTTGACTCTCATAGATGTGGGTTTGATGGAACTTCAACTACTTAACCACCAGACTAGACTACGGGATTCAATAGGAAATAAATGGAGATATCATCGAGGCGTGATGGCTGATTAGTTATGATTCATGATAGGCGGGTTACACTACCTAATTTACTGGGGGATTATGATAATCCACAATAAATAAAGATACCATAAGATACCTAGTCACCGACCACTAGAAATGGTCATTTGCTGGTAGCTACCCATCCGAAATGGGTCAAGAATTTTGAGTCATGCTGTTTTACCAGTATGATGTGGGGAATCCTAAACAATAGGGTTGCAATCCCAAACAACAATCAACAATGTGGAAAACTGAACGACAAGTTTAACCATATCGGGTGTCAGCCCACTAATCAAACTTCGAAACTGACAAACGGAGAGGTACGGACAAATATACTCTTGATAATTATATATTCGGTACATCCAGTTCGCACGTCGCAAAATCTTTTGGGACCGATTTGCCAAACAAGTATAGTGAGTTTTATCATGTCCAATGATTCGAAGTTTGACAATATTGATACCCGCGAAAGAGTTGTCGGACTGCCACTGACTCTGGGCACCCCAGATAAGTCGGAGCCACACATGGATGATTTAGAGATGGGATGATCAAACTGTGGTAGAACGATGTGAATTCTGCATTTGTGGTTTGCTGAAATTCCCCGTGTTTCGCTGGCCCGTTAATCCAGAAGTTTCATGAAGTGTCTTTATCTACTTTCGGTCCAACCCCTTCAGTTCTCTTTTTCAAGTGGTGTTCTTTTTTCATTCCTGGAGAAGATATTACTAGGTCACTAGCTACTTGGTAATCCAGATCATATGGCTGGCGCAGGTGGAATCCCAACTCTCTGCCTGCTTTAATCTCCATGTCTATTCAGCTCCACTTTTTTGTTGCTCAGAATTTTGATTTTGCTATGTGGAGTGCCAATGATTCCAGGGAAAAAAGACCCATCCAAAGATGTGCCGGTGATATCGAATTGTCTTTTCAACAAAATCCATAGAAGTCCCAAAATGTTGCGGAAGGAAATCTGTCCTTGGACCTGGTGAAATCCTCATTTTCAGTTGCTGGTTTTCCTAAGTCATGGGGGTGCCCTCATCCAAAATTTGAGGATGACCATGACTTCGTATTGAAACACCCATGGTGACGTGGGGATCCCATTTTCGGAACCCCCCAGCTGAGTCCCCAGATTCACCTGGATGAACAGGTGGTGCAACAAGAATTGCCGAAGATCCGCTCCCCGGCGTGGTTGAGAGCCAATGGCAGTTTGGAGCCAGGGAGACCCAGCGCCGTCGTGGTAGGAACACAGCATTTCCCGGAAACGAAGTCCCAATCGGCTGGTGATTTCAAGACTCAGAAGTTTTATCCACGAGAAAATGCATGAAAACGCTCCCCGATGACTGTTTTTCACTCAACCTCCAATCTGCCCAACTATGCCCCCCGCAAAAATTGACGCCCCCAATGACATCGGTTAGTAGGTCCTTAACAAACCAAAAATTATTGATCATCTTTGAGGAAGGTTGGCTGCATCCAGATGAAATTACCATGAAATCCCCCACCAAATTCTTCAGAACTATAGATGGTTGTAGATATATCATGACATATACCAGTATATCATCCCCCATGAACCTTGCCCCACCGGCCTCAAGCCTCCAAGGGCGGAGAACCGTCCGGGTGGCGATGCGCCACTGTGGTACTCGCGCTTTATCGCTTTGTGTATGTGGCTCCGCTCGCAGAGCTGGCGCTGGTGTCAGGGTCGAGCTTGCCCAACATAGAGGGAATTGAGCAACGTGAAGAAAACATCGGTTGGGATATAACGGTATCTAATGGAATGTAATGGTGAATGGGGTATACTGAATATAGATGTATATGAGAACCAATAATGTTGATTGAGCAGTTTGGTTGGTGGGGATATCTCCATCAATTTGTAATCAGTGTCTTTAACAACTAAAATATATGGAAATATGGGGATCTAGTTGATACATGATGGTTGGTTGATGATGAGTTCAGGGTTTTTACTGCCCTATATATCCTGGGGATTTGCATAATCCACTACTGTGGGAATCCCGTTCTGAACCAATGAGTATGATGGCGTGACGTTGCAGATCTTGAACGCTTTTCACTTGGATCAGCAAAAACAAAGGATTTTACTGGCAACAAGGTGGCTTTGACCACCGTGAAATGGGTTGTCACCAATACTCACAAATGATCAAATGGGTATAACCATGGTGCGTCAACCTCCAAAAGTTGTGAGAATTGACCCCTATAATTATGGTTATAGTTGGTTATCTATATATATATATAATGTTATATATCCTATTGTAAGTGGAACAGCACTTCCAAGTAGACTCACTGGACAGAATTTCACTGTTGAACATGTGGATGTTGCCGCCCAAAAAAGTGAGGACAGTCCGAGCATATTGTAAGTGTGAGAACCAGCTGACTGGTCAAACTTACGCCCCTTAGACTACCAGATGATGGTAAGAACTGGGAGAAAGCATCCCAAAAGTGGCTCCGATTCTATGGTTTTACGTGCTCATTTTGGATGAGTTTCCCTGATGGTGATTGGTTAGTACATGTTGTTACGGACTTTGCACCAAGAACAGTACAAAGTGAAGTCATCAATTACGCAACAATATATGAGGGGGTTACTGCCAAGGATAGAATGGCATTTCTGGTTGATGCTGTTCCAACACATGAGAGATTTCCACGCGGGTGCTGGGAGGGAATCAATCATACTGTATCACTACGTAGCAAAAGCATGTAAAATCATGTAATGGATGGAAATGGCAAAGCAATTTGACCAAACCAACCTGCCACGCACTGAGGCTTATCATGTATGTACTTCTTATCTTCTTCCAATTGGTCACTCACACCCATCTCTTCGAGGGTGAGGACAGCCGAGATGGGGGATGGGGGAGAGCCTGAACCATTGCGGGGGATGAAGATCCAGTCAATGTGGGATGCATCCAATGCCATAAACCATCCCCAAGTTTGAGGTTTATGAAATTGGGAAACTATATGTAAGATCATCCCCGTTTGCAATGGGATGATATATATATAATATTATATATATACAAGTATATACATATATTGATCCCCATTTTGATGGTTACCTTATGGGTTTATGGGATGATGACTTTGGCATTGGCTTTACCACATGATACAAGTGATTTCTCTGTGAAAACCGACCAGGGTGGCATAGTCCATGCCCACAACGGGACGACTGGACTCGCAAGCTTTCGAAGATGACGCCCTCCCACGGTGTTGGATGGGATTCTGTGGTTTTAGGGTTGCAACTTTGCACAAAGCCATCATGAAGGCATTGAAAAACCGTTTGTACAGCAATTTCTTGGCAGGTTGTCTCCAAGCAGAGTATTTCCACAGTATTTCGATGTCGCTTCCCGCATATTTTCCGGACTTCCAACCTTTCCATCTTTGGGGGCTGCTGTACCAGATACTTAGACACTAATTAAAACCATTTCTAGTGATATTCTCCCCTTGGAGGAGCTGTTTGGGTTTGGTCCTAGTGGCAAATAACTGGTGAACGGTTGGTGAACAGGTCGTTTAAAAACAATTTTGATGTATACAACCCCCCAGCACCCACCCCAGAAAGATAGAAATAGAAAAGTTGATTCCTGCCAGTACAATGATAAAAAGTGGTGAATGTGTTTTGCATTTTTGAGGGGGTACTATATTTTGATGGAACATCTTTGATATGCTGCTAAGCTCATCAACTTTCGTATTTCATGGACGGACATATTTTTTCCGGCCAAACAACAACTATCTGGCAGGGCGTCTGTAATTGGCCATGATATGGGTGAATAATTGTGTGTAACCTCTGCTTCCATAGGGCATAGCAGACCCCAAAAGGGGGCGGAGTGGACCCACAAATGTCATTTTCTAGCATTAAGCCATCCATTTCGGGGAGCCAAATATGTTGACCCATCCCCTATACCTGATCGCGCCACCAATTTCAGGATGAGTCTTGGGTCAAGATGAAACATTGGGCTAGTTAGTTCAAATTTTAAGATCTACTGAACTGATGAACCACATGTGTTTGTACAAAAACGGGGCACCCCACAATTCCATTGGTTTGAAACCTCGCTTTCCATAGTACCATTGCCAAACCTTGATGCAAACCCCCCTTTTTGTCCCAAACATATCCATGAAGTATATGAAGGTTTGCTAAAATGGAAAATCATCAAGAATTGCTGATTATATGTAATTATCAATGGGAAAACCCGCGGTCCTGTGGTTTGGGGTACCCATATATTTTGCAATAATCATATCCCTCGTATCATGCTGGCTTTACCCCATGAAGCGCCTCATCCAGGAAGAGGACGAGGAAGATGAGCCAGGCACGCCTCCCGGGGGCCAACACGTGAATTTCACCGTGAAAATTGCGGGGCTCCGTTTCCAAAAAAGAGAGGAGCTGGCTAGCCAAACAACAATTTGATGGACCCAAGAAAAGTGGAAAATGACCCAACATGATGAAGATTAGGATTACGCCTGGGTGATTATTGATGGTGTGAACTAGTAAAGTTCTGCAGATTGGGATCCAATTGGAGCAACAAAAAATGGGACTGGCCCAGGAAGAATGTGGATTCCATTGCATCATGAGGGTGCCCTTTGCTACAAGGATGAACTGAAAGGTGACGACTGGAAAGAATTATGACAACCTCATTGCGACGTCACTGAAAAGATGGTTGGCAAGGGGTAACTATCCCAAAATGACCTCATTTCAGGTGTGTGGATTATTGTATTTTTTTCCAGATTGGGAAGAGAGCTTTGAAACACCCAGTCTGTTTTTGGCAGCATGGCAGTGTGCACCCTGCAATGATCACAGCCCCCTGGGCATGGAGAGGGTTGGACGTCCAGATTCCAGCAGACTTGCCAAGAGGCAGTGAAATTTGCTGGTGGAATTTCAATTGGTGCTGTTTAAATTGCTTCAATTCCATTCAATTCCTATGCTGTTTGAATGCCTATGCTGCCCCGATCCTGATGTTGGCGAAGTGAAACTTGTTTCCAGGGCTGAATCCCCACTGTGGCTTCAACCCTTGGGGGTTCCTGTCGGTTCCATCCCCTTGCGAGGTATCTTGGGCTTCTATGGTGGCATCTTCTGGCTTGCCGTGATTACTGCCCTTGGCCGGCAACCGGAATTTTCCGGTGAGTGCATCCCCAAAGGGCCGAACTATTCAGGCAAGATCTGAAGGAAATACAAGGAAACCCGTATTTGTTGGGGGTAAAGACCATGATTTCCCGTAAGGTTTCCCCATAAATCAATCCATTGAGATACTGCTTAGTCTGAACATTTGACTGGAACATTTAGATTCCAACAGATGATCCCCTTCCGACAAACCAAGAAGAAAGTCGATGCCTTAAAAAAAAAACGATGATGCTCAGATTCGAGCCTTCCGCTACATTCTTGGAGCCATCAAACATATATATATATATGATATGTATATATATATGATACATATATATATGATATGTATATATATATAGATATGATATGTACATGTATATATATGATATATGTATATATTATTGCTGGGTGGTTTTGAAATAGTACGAAAACTACCACCTGACGCTTTCTTGGTGCAAACAAAGCCATTTTAAGATTCGGAATAGCGGGTTCAACCCCACCAGAAACGCCATTGAAGCGACATTGTGCCCAGGTCTTCATCGCGACGCTGTCGCAGTGGATTGTGGACACCATTGAAGGCAACAAAAATCGGGGTCTAAACCGAAGGGTTTCCGTTGGAAGATTCGAAGCGAATCCGTAAAAGTCAAACCCAGAAGATGAGTTCGCTGATGATTTCTGTGATTTACCCAGAAATCAAACGTGGCTAGCTGGGAAATCCCCTGTAAATGGAGGTTTGTCGCTTAAATAGTGGATTTTCCATTGCCACATTTGATTACCAGAGGGTATGTGGGCCTGTGAAAAAAAAAAGCAACATGTGGTTTATGAGCCAAAGTTGCAATTTCAATGCGGGATTGATATCATCATCTAATACTGGATATCATCTTCAGGATCAAAAAAAACAATCACAATGATGAAAATAATAGTAGTAGTAACAAGAGCAATACCCTCTGGTAAACTAACATAACTATGGATAATCACCATTTTTAATGGGAAAATCCACTATAGATAGCCATTTTCAATAGCTATGTTAGTTTATCAGAGGGTAATAGTAGCAAAAGGAATATATCCACCTTTTCCTTCATGATTTCATGGATATATCATTCCGAATACCACCAGCGAACGATTATCACAAGTAAGTATTACTAGAACGGATACTTTATATCATCCGTTCATGATTATTTTTTGTCTTTTCTAGTCACTATCTATTATAATCTATTGTACTATCCATTTCATTCTATTCCATACAGGATAAGTTTAAGAAATCTAGATCGATAGTGAGCGATAGCAACTAAGATACGTTAACTATAAATATGTATTTTCTAAATTACTACTAATTTCTATTATGTACGATCCTAAAATTGGATACTATAAGATATAGATAGAATTACAATACTGTTAGTATGTCTATCATATATACATATTTATATCTACTTCTTATAATTACATATAGATAGATAGCAAGTAGTAATTGAGATACTATAATTGTAAGTCTTATCTTGTATATTATATCTACATGATAAAAGATCCAGAGATCTCCAGAGACCTTGGAAAATGTCGAAGTCCACGAAAGGAGCCGCCGCTTCCCTGGGGATGCCTATTTTGTTCATCAGTGGAATCCTGGTTCCAATTGCTCGGATGCCCCAGAGACCACCGGCCTTCAAAGCGTTTCAGGGCTGCTATTTCACCTTGTTGGTGCTTGGTGATTTCATGGTGATTTAATGGGATTTCATAGGCTTTAATGGTGATTTAATGGGATTTCATAGGCTTTAATGGTGATTTAATGGGATTTCATAGGCTTTAATGGTGATTTAATGGGATTTCATAGGCTTTAATGGTGATTTAATGGGATTTCATAGGCTTTAATGGTGATTTAATGGGATTTCATAGGCTTTAATGGTGATTT